>OVBI01000600.1:0-63626 GCA_900406495.1 Sisymbrium altissimum
TATATTGTGTATACGATTTAATTTTTATTAATATAAAGTTTAAAATATTTTTAATATGTTAAAATATAAATTATATAAATAATTATAAAATTATATATATTTTACTCCGCGCAAGGCGCGGATACTACGTAGTATAATCTTATTTGTCAAAAAAATGAAAATGATATGCCATAACTATAAAAACATAACTTCTCTTATTTTATTCCATCCCTATTAATTACTCCAAATTATACCTATCACAGCCGAGGTCTGTGGGAACCAACTAGAATTTTTTTATCTCTGGCGAGTAAAAATTGAAAATGATGTTAAACCCTAAACCCTAGTTATCTCTCTGTTTGTATCACCGGCCGGCCAAAGTATGAATCATTTTCTTCGTCTTGTCCGTCGAAAGCCAAATTACATTTCGAGGAGCTTCTTTTTCCACTCAGAAAGGACCGTTCCGTGGCCGTTGGACCCCAAGGACACTCTGCAGCGTCGGGTGGCGAGAGCCGGCGATCCCTCGGCTTCGATTGTCAGAGTGTTGGAGGGATGGCTCGATCAAGGGAATCAGGTCAAGACTTCGGAGCTCCACTCCATCATCAAGATGCTCCGCAAGTTCAGCCGCTTCTCCCACGCCCTCCAGGTCCACAACTTTTCCAATTCTCTGCTTCTTCAGTTTGCGCTTTTTTAAAAAATTCCTCATTTCGGTTGTTTTTCGTGATGTTTTAGATATCAGATTGGATTAGTGAGCATAGACTTCATGATATCTCGGAGGGAGATGTGGCCATTCGCCTTGATTTGATTGCCAAAGTCAGTGGTCTGAGTGCAGCTGAGAAGTTCTTCGAGAAAACTCCTATGGAGAGGAGGAGCTACCACCTCTACGGTGCGCTCTTGAACTGCTACGCGAGCAAGGAGGTGCTGCACAAAGCCGGCCAATTGTTTCAGAAGATGAAGGAGCTCGGGTTCCTCAGAGGTTGTCTTTCCTACAATGTCATGCTCAATCTCTACATTAAGAGTGGCAACTACACAATGGTCGAGGAGCTTCTGCGTGAGATGGAGGATGGGAATGTCAAACCCGACATCTTCACTCTCAACACTCGCCTGCATGCCTATTCGGTTGTATCTGATCTAGAGGGAATGGAGAAGTTTCTGATGAGCTGTGAGTCTGACCCGGGACTTGTGCTCGACTGGCGCACTTACGCCGATGCTGCCAACGCCTACATCAAAGCTGGTTCCACTGACAAGGCGCTAGAGATGCTGCGTAAATCTGAGCAGTTGGTGACTCCTCAGAAGAGGAAGCAAGCCTACGAGGTTCTCATGTCATTCTATGGCGCTGCAGGTAAGAAAGAAGAGGTATACCGTCTCTGGCGCTTGTACAAGGAGCTGGACGGGTTCTACAACACCGGATACATGAGCGTCATCAGTGCGCTCTTTAAGGTGGAAGATATCGAGGGTGTTGAGAAGATTATGGGAGAGTGGGAAGCTGGACACTCCCTGTTCGATGTCCGGATCCCGCACTTGTTAATAACGGGTTATTGCAAGAAGGGGATGATGGACAAGGCAGAGGAAGTAGCAAAGATGGTGGTTGTGGTTCAGGAGACGAGCACATGGGAGCGATTAGCTCTCGGTTACAAGATGGCCGGTGAGATGGAGAAGGCGGTGGAGAGATGGAAGAAGGCCATAGAGGTGAGCCAGCCAGGGTGGAGACCCCACCAGGTTGTGCTGACGAGCTGTGTGGATTACGTAGAGGGTCAAAGAGACATGGAGGGTTTGAGAAAGATTCTGAGGCTACTAAGCGACAGAGGACACATTTCCTACGATCAACTATTGTACGATTTGGACGGTGCTGGAGGACTGGGTTGGAAGATTGTCGATGCAATGGGAAGAAGCCGGTGGACTGCGTTGGAAGATAGTCGATGCAATGGGAAGAAGCCGGTACAACATTGAGGAAGGCACAAGAATGTGCCAGAACAAACATTGGAGTCTCGCTTCAGAGACCACCATTTGGATAATTAGTTCCATATATTTATAAGCTTTTTTTTTTGGTGTACGAATGAGTTAACAAAATGGTAAAGGCCTAATAGATTAATGATGTTAATTAACTAAATATATAACAAACAAGAGTTACAAATAATGTTTTTGATTCATACGCTAGTCTTCTCCACCAACGTATCCTCCTCCTCTCATTGCCTCCACCATCTTCAGACTCAATCTGTCTTTGTCCATTGCACGTGACACTAGCTGTTGTTGGCTAAGCAATTTGAGAATCTCAGCTGTACCTCCATATCCCTTCGACCCTCAACATACTGAACGCAGGCATACGCGGACAGAGTCATGCTGCCCTTTGGGTTCCAGCGTTCGTGCAACATCCCCTCCAAGGCCTCTGTCACTCTCTTCCTCCTCTCCTCTTCTCCATCCTTGTCATCCTCCAGCAAGTTGTGCTGTAACTTATCTGTCAAACTCTCCCACTTGGTCTCCTTCTTCCCAAGCATGTCGACAGCTTTATCTGCCTCCTTTTTCATGAGTCTCTTCAGGTGACCAAAATCTGACAGGCCAAGATCGCCGGCACCGGTATCCCAGTCTTGCATGATCTCTTGAGCCCCATCAAGATCGTTCTTCATGGCAAAGAGCTCGAGGATGTCAGAATATTTAGAGTCCAAGGATATCCCATGGTGCCTAGCCAAGTTAAAGAGACGGTAAACGTCCTCTGTTTTACCCTCATTACAATACGCTGTCATGAGACAATCATAGATGGTTGGCCTGGAGGCATCATCGACTAATTCCTCAGCCTTACGAAACAGGGACAAACCCTTTTCGTTGGATCCAAGTTGCATGTGGAGGCATGCCGGGAAGAAGCACCTGGCCCATGGCTCAATCCGGTCCCCCCACTTGTTGAGAAAGTTGTCCATCCCCTCCAAGTCTTGGAAGGATGGGGCAATAGCGAAAGAAGCCAAGAGCTTGCCAAAGGGTACTGCTTGGGGTTCGATATTCTGGTCGTCCATCTGGCGGAGAAGCATGACAACCATGTCGTGATCCGCAGCACTGTAGTAGAGAGAGAGCATGGTGTTGTAAGGTTTGGCATTGGTGGCAGCAAAACCAAGGTCTCTCATCTTCTGAAACGTGGTCTCGGCGATGCTGAGGGAGCCGTGGGTTTTGCAAGAGTTCAAGAGAGCGCTGTGAACGTAGAAATCCCTCTTGTTCAACGGGATGGTGTCTAAGAACTTGCTCGCCTCTTCAAGGCCACGAATTTTGGCAATCAAGAGAAGCCGAATCTCGAAATCTACCGTAGACAGATTGTAAGCGTTTTGCTCACTCATCCACTCTGAAATCTAACACGAGAGAAAAACCATTAATTCATACATTCAATTCCAGTTTTGGAAACCCTAAGCTAACAAACAAACCTGGAGGGCGTGGGAGAAGCGGTCGAATTTGTGAAGGGAGGAGATGATGCTCCTGAGCTCCGAAAGCCTCGGTTTGTTCCCGAGTTGGCACCATTCCCGGAGCAAAGGTGTGACGGAGGCCATGGAGTCTGGGACGCGCTCGATCCGACGCTTGAGAGAGTCATGAACCGGATCCGGCGAAGGGACGGTTTTCGGGAAACGAAGGAAGGAGCACCTCCAAGGAAGATTACTCCTGTTCAAGAAGCTACGCCGGAGAAGATGATTCATGTTCTGCTCCCGACCAGACACACAGACAAACACACACACTCCTAGCTTAGGTTTACAAGCTTTTGACTATGCGATGGTTGGGCACTACAAAAGTACAAACATGTTTTTTTTCCTTTTTATATTATTAAATAGAAAGTTACGGGTTTGTCCTCTTAACCGGAAACCTGCCGGCGCAATCAAATATTCATATTTCAAAATTGCGGGATTCTGGTTCGGTTTGAAATTGAAGTCTGTCGTGTTCTATGTTTGTTCGTCAGATTCGGTGATGTTTATCATATAGACCAGTAATTTCATTTATTTATTACAGTTGGATTGCCGATATTAACCAATCTATTACATACAGTATCTGGTAAAACTGTAGCAAGTTTTAATGTTTTCTTTTTGGTTAAGCTTTTCTCGTCTAATAATAGATCACCATCAATCGACGGTGGACTTTGATTTTTTGGGCCAAAATGTACAACAATATAGTGACGAAATTTCAAGTAAAATTTATAATGAATCTTTAATCCACAATAGCAAGCAACAACCATAATAATTAACAAGTCCCCTAAGTCCTAACAAAGCTTCGTCCTCTAGAAGACCACTTCAAGCACGACCCGCATATGTCCAAGTCCACTTGTACTGACCAGTTCTGAGTGGAACTAGATGATGAGCTCAACACTGCAAAATAGCAAAATCGTTCAAGCACGACCCGCATATGTCCAAGTCCACTTGTACTGACCAGTTCTGAGTGGAACTAGATGATGAGCTCAACACTGCAAAATAGCAAAATCGTTGATGCTTGCAGATAATAAGATAAAAATATGTAAACTTGATGATGAAGCTTCAGAATTGTTTATCATTCACTCACTTTCTCAAAGCCAAAATGGCTTTGATCAGGCAATGTAGGCAAAGATATGATACATCATCACCAGCCTTTCCAAAAACAAAAAGGTTTCAGAATAAATTTTTGTAAAAGATATCATGGGTTAATCAGACAATGTACGCAAATTTTGAATCGTCATAAAAGGCCAGCCTTGTGAGAGAAACATCCTATACTTTAAATAAACAAAGGAAGACCAAGAATCAATGAGCCTCAGAGTGAATAATATTCAAGTTTTCATTTCATGGTAAATCAAACAATGTAGGCAAACTTTTTCAATCATCACTGGCCCAATGATCTAACACAACCACAGTTCACAAGAGACTTATAAACAAAAATCTATGAAACTTGCCAAGCATAAAGATAGGAGGAGCAATTTAATATCTATAGCAACATCATCAATATCTTTACCAAGAACAAAACCGCCACATTACTCATTCAACAATCAACAAAAAAAAAAGACGAATAATTGAAGGATAGCCTGAGAGAAGATAATAAGGCAAAAACACAAAGTAACAAATCTTTGATTGTGATGATGGGAACTGAGAGTAAAACGCTCAAAGCCTTTGTTTGAGTTTGTGTGTGTGTTTTCTCTCCGCCCGCCACCAGAGTTTGTTCTTATACCTCTCCTCTGAAACCCTAGAATCCTTCTTTATATATGCTTGCAAGTTGCAACTGTGGTGATTAGCGCTGGACCAAAATCGGGCGGAGGCCCATATGTCGTCGGCCCACTAAAGCTGTAACAATATCCACCCGACGTGTAACCCCTCCTTGTTTTGGAATTTGGGGGATTGGTCAAAGTTCTATCCATTTTTAAAAATATCTTTTCTTACAGGCTTTCTCCATCTTTTTTTTTGTTTCCTTTTACTTTACCGTTCAAATTAAAAAATTTATATATTAAAAAAATCTGGTTTCATATTCTTTTTCAAAGCCTTACTATGGTTTTAATCTGGTTTCATATTAGGCTTAATCTTTCAATTTAAGCTGAAACTTGAAAGTTTTAAGGAGAAATTGTATCTATTCTTTTTTTTTTTTTTGTTCCACAGGAGAAGAATTTTTATTATCATTTTCAAATGTTGTCATTTTGTCATTGGAAAATGAATAACTGAAAAGAAATGTAAATTGTTTGCATATTAATAGTAGATCTCACCATACCCATTGAAGAAGAAAAGTGTTGACATCTAACGAAATCGAAGATAAGTAAATTAAATAGGGCTTGGAAGAAATGAATGAAGAGAACAACACAATTAGAAGAGAAGAAGACTTAGATATATATATATATAAAACACACAAAAGTAAGAAGAATCAAAAACAAAACTTAGAGTGTATCTTTGGAGGGGAAGAAGGAAAAAAAAAAACAAGACAAAGATGGAGAATGAAAGAAGAATCAGCGACGCAGGTTCTTGACTTTGGACCACCCCTTCTTGCAAGATTTGCCGACGACCTTGATACCTTTCTTGAACAGATGCTTGAGCTCAATCGCCCTCATCTTCACCTGATCCTCGAATGCTCCCATCTTCTTCTTCCTTGGATACCTTCTCTCTCTTTCTTTCTTTCTCAGTTCCTCGGAGGCACCAGAGAGAGAGATAGATATTATGGAGTATTAAAGTTTGTCCGGTGCCCACCTCTCTTTATTTATAAATATACTTTGTATCAAAGAAAGGCATAGGACAGCTACAATGAGTTTATTGTGAGAGAGAGATGTTTTATTAATAGATAAATCGGGGAGATTACACCTAAGCTAAGGCAAAGCTGTATTTATGCTTCTAAATTTCTTTCTCTAATTTTGAGATTTGCTTTCCTTAATTTAAAACTATTTAGGTTTAACAAAAATATACAGTACAGATATCTAAGTTTAGCTGTAATTGGAGTTGAATCCATCTTGGTGCGTCGGACCCCATAGAGGCCGTTTGTACACACGTGGCGTCAAGACGACCGTTGGGAAATCGGCGTTTTGCGGTGAAAATTGATGGCCAGCTGGGTGCAATCCTCATCACGCGGGCGGCGGGACCCACAAATGGACCACCCGTTTGCTTTGCTGTTATTGGTTCCTCCTCATCTCTCATTTCCCTTTCACACTTTGATTGCTTTACTTCTTACTTTTTGCCTTAAAACCCCCATTAACAAATGCTTTTAAACTCTGTTTTTTTGTACATGTCGAAGCTAGACAGGTACTTAGTCTATTAGAGATCTCATCTTTTGTATAAACTAACCCATCACAAACTTTGGGTAAAGCCTTTCTTAATTAAGCTCCCTACCTTTTGTTTGCTGTTCTACTAGTCAATACACTTTATTAAATTGAAATGGGAACAAGATTCTCTCTCAAAACACACACACACACGGTTTATACGCTGTCTTCTTAACAAAGAAAAAGAGATGAGAGATTCGATGACGTAACTGACAAGGGAAATGGTCCCACTGAATCTCTCTCTCTCTCATCTTTGGTGGTGTGGCTAAGAACGTAACGTAAGGAGGAGTGTCAAGGCATTGTACAAGGAGTGGACGACCACCGACGAGGCTAAGTTCCCTGACCAGCTGTAACATCCCCCTAGAACGCACCCTATCCCAAACAGCTGCACCAGATCCTCCCCTGAGAAGTGAGCTGCTGCAAATACTCCTGAGCTGATCACAAGCGCCTTCCTCCATTCCATTCTCGACGCCAAGGAGCTCAGTAGAAATCGTCTATACACTATCTCCTCGAGGATGGGAGCTGTAACGCAGTAGAGAGCAAAACACCCGATTCTCGACACTTGTCCGCTGGCAATGATCTTCTCCAATTCCAAGTTGTGCGCATCCTGAGAGATCAAAACACATTGCCTTCTGCTTTGTTAAAGATGCAAAAGGATATGATCTTTCCGAGGGATTTATTTAGATGACATCAGGACATTTGGGAGACCTTAAAACCAAAGAGTTGGTCAGCTACAAGTGATGTGACGAAGATAAATCCCACAAGGCTTCCCAAAGCCAATGCTGATCCAACCAACCAGTTTCTTCCTTCATTCGAGTCATTAGTACCCTTTAGAAAGTTGATTGATTTGAATTGAGGCTTCGAGGTGATCCTCAGCAGGAAGACCGTCACTGAAAGTTCGACCATTTGGAGAACCACAAGTGATAGCACCTGTACTTGGTAGCCACACCAAGAATATCAATATGAAACAAAAAAATCGACTTGAGGAACAAAAGCATATATAGAATAAAGGCAGAGATGGTTGATGATGACTAGATTTCCCCACTCTTAAAAAGAAATACCCAAGTGCTCATCCCTATAGTACTAAAACCATTCCAACTCGCCAAAGACATTCTTGGCCTTCCAGACAAAATAAAAGGGAAAGAGAGTGTGTCACTCACTTGTGTCTGAGGATCAAGAAGTGGCTGGTGGAGAATGCGGGCAACAATGGACAAACCGCCAAAACTGAGAGGAATATGCAGGCAGAACATGTAAAGAGCCAATGTGCTCCATATGTTCTTATCTTCCCATGGAATTTCTGATGCCAAAACCGAGAAGCCTTGTTCATTCTCCAACTGTTCAATGACCCAAAAAAACACCGGACATTACAGGAATTAGAATCTCCGCTAAAGCTTATGAAAACAGGGAAGGAAAAAAGGTTCGAACTGAACGCACCTCGCTAGTTTCCTGAGGGGGTTTGCTATTGAGACAGGAGCATCTGAGACAAGGGCTGGATGTCAACCGACAAGTGGTGGTCCAGGAGAGACCGCGAAACTCTGAATAACGCGGTCGGAAAAGCTCGACCGGCGTGAAGGAAACCCATCGGGATAGAATCATCGACGCCTTTGAGCAGAGAGTCACCCTTCATTTCATACAAGCAAGCCGCTTCTTTCAAGTAACCAAGCGTGGATCAATTCAAATTCTGTGGTCTCCAAAGGATTGTGATTTTTTCCAATAAAGATATCTTTTAGCTCCGACCAAAAAAAGCAAATAAATATTATTTATTTTTGGGTTAAAAAGAATACAAAGTTTCGTGCTTTGATTGGATTTAGAAAAAGACGAGAGACAAGTTCGGGAGCAACGGGGGGATTCACAGGTTATTCTTCTTCGACCCACCGACAATTCCTTACCAAGACAAAATTATTCTTGTCTCTGGTCTCTCTCTTCGGGTGTAAAAGATGGTGAGGATGGTAAGAAGCTGCTTCCAGTCCATGTTGAAGCTGGTGAATTCCCTTCTTGGGATGGTCGGGATCGCCATGATCCTCTACGCTGTCTGGCTCATTAGGCAGTGGCAAGAACAAATGGGAACCCTCCCCTTCGCTGATACTGATCACCCTGTTCCTTGGTATCTTCTTCACTTTCCCTTTTCAAAGTTTTTCTCTTTTTTATGTATCCCATCTCTTTCACGCTATTCGGGCGTTTGTGAACAAGATTCTTAGATTTTGTAAGCTTTGAGGTGTGTGGTGTCTTGTCTGGGGGCTGAAAGCTGTTAGGACTAGTCTAAGATTTTGTCTCTCAAATTTGATGCCTCAGGATATGAGTGACACATCTTGTTGGAGAGGGAACTATCTATCTATCCTTTCTGTGTTGAAGTTGTCAATTGCTATAAGTCTACCATTGCTGAACAAAACTCTGCTTATGAATGAGCTGCAGGTTCATTTATGCATTTCTTGGTCTCGGGGCTATTCTCTGTGTTGTCACCTGTGCCGGCCACATAGCTGCTGAAACCGTTAATGGGTGTTGCCTTTACTTGGTAAACAACTTCTATTCTTTTATAAAAGCTGTTCCTGCAACTCTATTGACGATTAGTCGTATCATCAATAGAGTTGAGCTGCAGGTTTATTTCATCCGTCTCCTTTGGTAGTTTCCGTACTCCTTCCCTGAATCGATTCTTGTGTTTCTTTTCATGTGAATGTTTGTTGGCTTATCGACTGGATTCAGTATATGGGATTCATCGTCTTGCTAATTATGGTTGAAGGAGGTGTGGTCGCCGACATCTTCCTAAACCGTGACTGGAAGGAGGTATATTCTCTTATCTCTTTTCTTTTGTAATATCATCAAAGGCTCTCAAGTAGTTCCTAATCTCTTAGAAGCTTTCATTCAGGATTTTCCAGAGGATCCAAGTGGTGCGTTCCACCAGTTCTCTAAGTTCATCGAGTCAAATTTCAAGATTTGCAGATGGATAGGCCTCTCTATTGTCTGTGTCCAGGTATCTTGATAGCAACAACTTTCTACTTTTAGCTGTACTTCTAAACTGCTTGGGTGAAATGTTTCACAGCTTTTCCTCTTTGTATATTTTGGCAGGGTGTATCAGTTCTATTGGCCATGTTGCTCAAAGCTCTTGGACCTCACCGGCATTATGACAGTGACGATGAATACGATGTGAACAGGGTTGCACTCCTGCGGGATGCTCGCCAACCGCATCCATACGTTGTTGGAGAACCCATTTATGGAGCCAAACGGGATGCTTGGACAGTTAGGATTAATGAAAGAGCGAACCGGTAAGAGATGCAGGCCAAGAAGCTCTGAGAGGAAAATAGCAAACACTCGGTCTTTCAATATATTACTTGCTTTGGCTTCTTGTTGCATCTATCTATCTCACATCACTCACTCCGATGTCCAACAGACCATATGATCTCTTGTAAAAAAAATCTTGCATACACATACATATGGGGATGTACTTTTAAAAACTACAATATGTGATCAGTTCCGACCCTCTCTCTCTCTCACTATCTCTCATGTCATGCGCTTCCACACAAGCATCAATGTCCACTCTTTACGAACATCGTTTGCAACTTTGTGATCGGTACCGGTTCTATACCAACTGGTTTACAACAGCATAAATCGATTTTTTCTTGGTCCTTGCTTTAGTTCTTGTTTAGGTTTCTCAAAGTAACAGAGCACAGCCCAATTACCCGTATACTAGCTACCATAACATCTTTGATCATCGCTGTTAAAGATTCTTATGGAGCTAGCCTTCTTTAGGTGTTCTCATAATCGTCGAAAAAAATGCTTAATTAATCCAACACCACTGGTATTTGATGAGAAATCTTATTGCCTTGTGGGCACATGGGAGGGAGTGAGTAAAGTCTAATTGTGTAAAAATGTGAAGAAGGAATTAATTGAGAATGTGGTTGTGAACTGTAAGATTCCTAAATGAACTGTTTTTATTGATACTCCCTCATCATCTCATGTGACTTTGTAGTCTCATAAAATACAAAACATCTTTATCTTGTTGTCATTCTCAATAATACAATATGACTTTTCCACTTTGATTAAAGCATATCATTCCAATTTCTCTAACGTATCAAGATTTTTATTTATTTATTTATCGAAGTTGTCAATAATATCTTTCACCAGTCTTTGCTACTGCACACACGCAACATATGCATCCAAGAATCATGATGTCTATTAATAAGTTAATTTTATATATTATCTATCACTTATAACAAATCCTGTCTTTAATTAACCCAAAAAAATGCGGCATTGATTCACAAGATTTATATAACACCATGTAAGAAAACATTTCTTTAGATAAACTCTTGTTAATAGATTTTCATTACAAATGCACCGTACAAAATAAGCGAATCTACTAATTAATTTTGGGACTACGTTTTAACCACACTTTATAAGTTGGAGTGTAACTGACAATATAGTGTAGTTCCTTCCGAAGTTGTATCTAAAAAGGAATCGTCTTCTTTGTAAACTTTTGAGAAAGAGTATAAGAAGCGTCGTATAATCAAAAGTTAGGATTGTGGCCTAGGCACTAGACTCGTGTCATATTGTCATGTGCGATCGAATAAACCAAACCGTAAAAGTAGGAAACTACGACTGCAATATTCGTTTTTGATTTCATTTTGAACATGTAAACGGAAATCAAAGTGAATAATGGCGTCATTGAGGTATGATTGGTTGTTCGTTACTTCGTTAATAAAAAAAGATACTCGGAAACAGTTATGAAAATAATATTCTAAATTGCAGAAATGGTTGATGCACTATGGGCAAAGAGATTGGCCAACAAGATTTCCTGTGTCCAATCTTATCGTATAGAGAAAGAGATATATGCGTTGTTGATCTAGCTCCTCCTATCAATGACCTCGATCAATCTCCAATTCTTATAAAGGTTTTTTTTCTTCAGATGCATGAAATGTGATCGTAAGGAGTACATATAACTTGTATTAAGTCTAAATACTAGCGAGCAGTGATGAGTTCAATGATGTCAAGATAAGTCGTTAGCTAATTGATTGAAAGAATGATGTCCTAACAAGTGAAGCAGTATAGTATTCAGCCGCTCACATCTTCAAACAAGTCACCATATTTCTACCTATGAATAATGAACATAAGTAATAATCTAGTAAGAAGAACGGGTTCTTTTTCTTTTGCACAAGCACAAGCACAAGAAGAAAGAATCTTTCTCCCAAAAGACACCAACGGCCGAATCTTTATAATTGCATAAGCACCCATTACCCTACGGGATCGTGCGGAATCGAGGCCCTAACTGTCAGTGGGTCCATCAATGGCATACATTTCGTAAATAAGAAGGAGGACTCAGGGACATAACCGGGACACACAGAATGCATCTTTTATTTGTGATTTGATGCAAAAAGGCTACTCTTTCCTTTCGTTTTTATAATAAAACCATCCCATTCTCTATTTAACCCCCAAACTAACAACTTTCTGACACTCTCCCTCTCTCTCTCTCACTCCATTTTTTTCTTCATATAGATTCTTAATTTGCTTTGCTCATCAATAGAAGTGTGGTATCGCCGGTGGAAATGCAGCTCCTTCCGGCCATCCTACCGACACTCTGCGTCTTCTTCTTGCAGCTGCTGCTGAGAGGAGGCGCCTCTACCTCTGCTGCGTTGGCTCACTCCAGTCGCCACGCGTCAGCCCCTCATTGGCTCCCCGCCACCGCCACCTGGTACGGAAGTCCAGAGGGAGACGGCAGCAGCGGTAACAACCGACCACCCACTTCTCTTCTTTCTTTTACTTGATATTTGGCCAAAATTGATTAACTGGAATATTTTTTACTGCAACAAAACAAGAGTTTAGGCAGTTACTGCGAAACTAAAAATAATACAAGGGTATAAATGAAACGCAGGAGGAGCATGTGGGTACGGGTCGTTGGTGGACGTGAAGCCGTTCAAGGCTCGTGTCGGAGCGGTGAGTCCGCTGCTATTCAAGAGCGGCGAAGGCTGCGGCGCTTGCTACAAGGTTAGGTGTCTTGACAAGACCATCTGCTCAAAGAGAGCAGTCACAATCATCGTCACCGACCAGTCACCGTCAGGACCATCTGCTCGAGCAAAGCACACTCACTTCGACCTTAGCGGCGCCGCATTTGGCCATTTGGCTATCCCCGGCCATTCCCGAGTCATGCGCAACCGCGGCCTCATATCCCTCCTCTACCGCCGGTACCTATTTTTCTTCCTTTGTTTTTTGTTGGCGCTAAAAATAAGTAACCAACTCCTAATAATCAATTGACTGCTAAATGCTAACGAACAAATGAGTACATTTGTTTTCATTTTTTACATTGGGAGGAGTAAACAAATAAGTTTAAATTTAACGGCGTTCTGGTTTTCGATGGTCCCATAGTTTGACCGTTGACTAAATATGACTACACACACAACACAACTGTGGATGCTCTGACACACACACTACACTGTTTGTCTTTGTCTATTTTTATAAAAAAAAAGTTACTCTGAGCTAAATTGGTTGTAATAAAAACAGGACAGCATGCAAATACAGAGGGAAGAACATAGCGTTCCATGTGAACGCAGGATCAACTGCTTATTGGTTATCTCTTCTCATCGAGTTTGAAGATGGAGAAGGAGACATTGGTTCTATGCACATTCGTCAAGTATGTATTTTCCTTTAATTAGCATTCTTTATTTTGTTATGTTTAAAATTCCTTCTTCTTCTTTCCTCAATAAACACACACTTACTTACAATTCGTTTTGTTGGTTAATGCAGGCGGGGTCGAAGGAGTGGATAGCGATGAAGCACATATGGGGAGCAAATTGGTGCATCGTCGGAGGACCACTCAAGGGACCTCTCTCCGTCAAGCTCACCACTTTGTCCAACAATAAAACGCTCTCCGCCGCCGACGTCATTCCCCAAAAATGGGTTCCCAAAGCTACTTATACCTCCCGCCTCAACTTCTCCCCTGTCCTCTAACTAAACTAAAGCTCCCCCATTTCTCTGTCCTCACTTTTTTTTGTTGGGAGAGAGAAACAGAGAGGACACTGAGTGAGAGCGAGAGAGAGAAAGGATGGATAGTAAACAAGATCCAACGACTCTCCTCTCTCTTCCCTCGTCTTTTTTTGTTTGTTTGGAGTTGTGTCTGTGTGTGTGTCGGTGAGTCTAGCCATGAGAGCTTGATTGTGTGACTACTTACTACAATACTTACTACTTACTAGTGTTGGATATCTACTCGCTATGTAATCCTTTTTTTTTTCTTATATCCTTTTGAACCTTGTAAAAGGCAATAGGAGTAAGGTGTATCTATAATGTCGTTTGTGGGACATTATTATTATTATATAATATAATAAGAGAATCTTCAAAATGTATAATAATAGTTACAACAATATGCAAAATCTCATTGTTTTCTCTTCCAACTGTTTTGCCAGCCCCACTCCTTTTCTAATGAGAACAATTTTGGGACTCTTCAATGTCCTAATTTATCAGATGCGTTAATTTGTTCTTCGAGGGGAGGCATCCATTCTTCAACATTTTCGTACATACCTTGAGAGTTAAGAGTGTCTGGAAAGAGACGAAACAACTAGACCACACCACCACGTGCATCCACGCCATTATTTTCCCCACCTTCAGGTCAACTACGAAAATAATGTAAAGATGTTCACATGGCACACAATCATGACACTCTCACCACCCAAACTATTAACAGACAACATATGCCCATATCGTACGATACAAATCATATATGATTCATGCAACAACCTGTAAAACTGTAATTCTCAAAGTCTTAATAATAAATGTAATGCGTGGAAGCAAAATGAATAACGTGAACATCATCCCAGACAATATCCTCATCACCAAATTTTGCAGAACAAAAAAATAATGGTAATAAAAAAAAAATAGAAAACCAAAACAAAGGACTAAGATTCTCTCTCTCCAGAAGAGTAAATGGTGTGCCATTGAAAGCTTCCCAATAGAAGCTTCTATGTGCAAATGTTTACCTCTTCTTATTTTCCCCGCATGCAGCTACTGTAACTTCAATACCAATTTATCCCCCCATCAGTAATGCTAACACACCCTTCTCCTTCACTCTGCCTTGGCTCCCTCAGCCTCAGGCACAGGTTTCTCCCCCTCTCCCGAGGCAGCGGCAGCAGCAGCCTCAGGTTTAGCTGTTTCGGCACTTGCGTCCTTGGCAGGTGAAGCAGGTTTTTCCTCTGCTGCCTTTGTCTCCGCCGCAGGTTTTCCATCTTTGACGTCCTTGGCGTCTTTCGCACCTTTTGCATCTTTGCCATCTTTGGCACCTTTGGCATCCTTGCCATCTTTGGCATCTTTGGCATCTTTGGGCGGCGGCGGAGGAGGCATCATGTGGGGAGGAGGATTTGTCTTGAGCTTCAAGAATATCTGCCTCATTCTCCCTAGATCAGTCGGCTTCCCAGGTTTAGGACCCTGGATAACAGTCACAGATGGTTTCTTGTCTGGATCCTTTTTGCCTCTCTTCTTCTCAATGTTGGGAACCTCACGCGGGATTAGCTCTGCAATGGCTTTCCAGTAATGCTTGTCAACGTCTTTGTGGAACTTCTCTTGGTTCACCCAATATAGCTGCAAGAGAGGCAAAGGTCACACAAGTTTCGAAGAATCTCACACAGTATTGAAGGTGATTTAGTTAAATGAATGGCTGCTTACCTTCTCCCTTTCGCGGTTGTCAGCCTTGTTGGTCTCGATGGTCTTCTCCCTTTTCTCATAGAAGGCCTTCTTGTATTCTTCAGCTTCAGTGATGATCTGATTCCGCATCTCCTTCTCTTTCTTTTCCTTCTCCTCAAGGTGAATGGCGTTTTGACTGGACCAACGGGTGCCAAAACATGAGCTTGAGATTCTTTCATATATGTATGTTGAACAAGGAAAGCGTAATGGTTGTTCCACTCTATCTGATTCAGACAGAACAAAAGAAGAGCATAGCTACGACAAAACCTAAGCGACTCGGGTTCTTTCTTAATCCTAATCAGATCACAGAGACTTTGCAATTGAATTGTGATCGAGTAAACTGTCTGCGATCTACTAGAGTTTGTCCACATTAATGACATATTGACTAAATCTCTCCCAAATGAGGAAACAAATGAGAGATTCTCTAACAGGTTTATGAATTAAAGTCCAAAACTTTCCAACCTAACAAGACATGAGGATCTATTTATCTATCCATAGAATAGAGGAGAAGAGAAGACTGACCGGCGCCACTCACGGCGTTGGAAACCCTCCTCCCGCATCTCGTTTGGATCTGGAAGAACGGGTCCATCGGAGGCGAAGATCCCGTCGCCGTTGCCGTTGGCATCGTTGACGGAAGACTCGAAAGGCGAGGAGAAGTCATGGGTGGGGGAGGAGGCAGCAAAGCCGTAGCCGTTGGGGGAGGCGGGGTTCTCAGATCCATAGCCTCCATCTCCGTTGAAGGAGGAGAAGCCGCCGGAGGGAGGCTGAGTCGAAGCAGGCGGGGCTTCGGAGAAATTGTCGTAGCTCATGAAGGAATCGTCGTGTTCAGACGGAGAATGGGTCTGAGCGGGGAAGTCTCCGTCATCGAAAGAGGCCATTGGTGCAAAAGAAGGAGCTTTTGCTTAGATTCTTCTTACACTTTTGTATGATCGCCTCCTTTTACTCGTTCCTTTGATTCACAAATGGAACAAGAGAAGAAGCTTACGGGGCCATAAAACGGCGTCGTCTCAAGTTTGGCGTAGATCTGATTTACTTTTCTCTTCTCTTTTGCATTACAAAAAGGACACGTTGACCAAAACGTGTAACCAACTCACCGAACCGATCGTCTCAAACGACACCGTTTTGACCCTCCTTCTAGAAAGCAAATCATTTTCTACGGTGACTTGATTTTGTTGAGCTAACAACGCAAAAGAGCAAGACGAAGATGGCGGATCGCTTCTTCGACAATGTGATGCCCGACTCTGTCAGGGAGACCGAAGCTGAAGCTGGAGGAGACTCCCTCATGAACCTTCTTGCTATGCCCTACTCGTCTCTCTCGCAGCACCTCAAACGGTCTGCCTTGGATCTTAAAGAAACCGTACATGCCCAAACCTCCTTTTCGATTCTCTCTGCTTCCTCGTAAGAGACTCTCGCGACAAAGAAACCATCTTTTTGTTTTCCTTCTGTCTCTCAGGTAGTGATGGAGACTTGGGGATTCAGTGGGCAGCTTGTTCAGGACTTCACTCTTTACTCGGGAAGCCTTGGAGCTGCTTTTTTACTCTTTCGAGCTTACCAGGTCACTGCCAACGCCAACGACCTTTCCCTCTGCTTGCAAATAGTCAAAGCTTGTGATGCTGCTTCTGCCTCCTCTGGGTACCCTCTTTCTTCTTCTCCTTTCACTCTTTCTCGTCTCGTCCAACAGCTTAGTTCTACACAAGTGATTGCATTTTGAATTGCTGTTGAGAGTATGAGACTGACTCTGTAGGGATGTCACTTTTATCTGTGGCCGAGCCGGCGTTTGTGCTCTCGGCGCTGCTGCAGCCAAGCGTTCGGGTGAGCAAGACTTGCTCAATTACTATTTGGCACAGTTCCGTCAGGTTTGCTTCTCCGCTTTGTTCTTGATCCTTTTTTTTCTCTCTCTCTAATTATGTGATTGAATGGAGCTCTCTTTTAATAACAGATTAGACCATCTAGCGATATTCCTAACGAGCTGTTATACGGAAGAGTTGGCTATCTATGGGCTTGTCTGTTCGTGAACAAATATGTTGGTGCAGATACTTTGTCTTCAACTACCATTGTAAGCGACATTCTTAGGATGATAGCGCTATCTATGAGTCGCCTGCCTTTTTTATCGTATAGTTTCTTAATGACAAAGACTCAGTGTGCAGCGCCAAGTTGCTCAGGACATTATCAAGGAAGGTAGATCTATGGCTAAGAATGGAAGCTCGCCACTCATGTTTGAATGGTATGGCGAAAGGTACTGGGGCGCAGCACATGGGCTTGCTGGTATTATGCATGTATTGATGGATGTTCAGCTGAAGCCAGACGAGGCAGAGGATGTGAAGGGAACCCTTAAGTATATGATCAAGAATCGGTTTCCAAGTGGAAATTACCCTGCTAGTGAAGAGGATAGGAGAAGAGATCTTCTTGTGCACTGGTGTCATGGAGCTCCAGGGATTGCCCTCACGCTTGTGAAGGCGGCTGAGGTGATCATCCCCTTTTTAGTCAGAGTTTTTTATTAGTGCTTTCTACACATCATTGAGAGAGAAGAGAGTTCACCTCTGGGATATGAAAACAAAACACAGGTTTTTGGGGACAGAGAGTTTCTGGAAGCCGGTGCAGCTGCAGCAGAGGTGGTTTGGAACCGTGGATTGCTCAAGCGGGTGGGGATCTGTCATGGAATCAGTGGCAATGCATATGTTTTTCTCGCCCTTTACAGGGCTACGGGAAGGAGCGAGTATCTGCACCGTGCAAAAGCCTTTGCCTGCTTCCTGCTTGATAGAGGCCACAAGCTACTCTCTAAAGGAGAAATGCACGGAGGTGATAGTCCTTATTCATTGTTTGAGGGCATTGGAGGCATGGCCTATCTGTTCCTTGACATGGTCGACCCATCTGAGGCCAGGTTCCCAGGTTACGAGCTTTAAACGTGTAGATCGATAACACCTCTATATCTTTGTTCTTCAAATCCTTCTCTCTAGTAACAGTGTAGAAACAAGGGTAGAGAGAGTGTGTTCTAGTAAAAGCAAAACGTTGTTGTTGTTGTTAATGTGCGGAGATCTCTCTGGAAACTCTTTTAACTATATGAATGTTAAGAATGAGAGTGTGAAACACGAAGTGAGCACAAAGGTTCGACCTTTCTGTATTGTCTCTGAGTATTACAAGGTTTCTTCCTGAAACAAGGGGTAAAAAACAGAGCACTTGTTTTTCTGTAATATGCATGGGTCTGTACACCATCAAACGCACTTGCAAAATCTGTATTACTTTCATTGGATCTAAAACAAGAAAAGAACAGAACAGAGTATCTATTTTTTATCTTCTGCTTTAACATGTCCAATTCTGCCCTCAAAAAGAGTCAAAACTCTTGATCCTTGCGCACAAGACGCTCAGCATCTCCAAGCTCGACTTCACCGCCTTTGCTTTCCAGCCCACCCTGAAACATCAACTCTATTTGCTCCAGCGACTTCCCGCTTGTCTCTGGGACTAGCACGTACACGAAGATAACCGAGACCGCAGACACAAGGGAGAAGACAAAGAAGGTTCCTCCGACAGTGATGGCACGTGACACAGAAAGGAAAGACATGGCCACCAGACCGCTGCAGACCCTGTTCCCGACAGCTCCAAGCGCTGATGCCTGCGCTCTTAGCCGTAATGGGAAGATCTCTGACGTCAAGACCCAGCAGACAGGTCCCATCCCAATAGAGAAGAAGGCGACATTCCCACAAACAAAGAGAAGCGCCAACGTTATGCCAAGTGTTCCTTGGCCGAGAAATGTGAGAGTGAAGCTTAGACTAAAGAGACATAGAGTCATTCCAATGGTGCTCACGTAAAGCAGTGGTTTCCGTCCAACACTGTCGATGAGGAAGGTGGCGAAGAGTATGAACACCGTTTTAGTGATGCCAACAGCGACAGTTGCAGCGAGCAGCTTGGTCTCGTCTTGTATCCCGGCGTCTTTCAGGATCTCTGGGCTATAGTAGACGGTGGCGTCGATTCCTGTGATCTGCTGGAAACATTGGATCCCAAATCCAACGATCAGCATCTTCCGTACAGCAGGAGATGGGCTGAGAAGCTCACGCCACACGGGTCTCTCCTCGGTGCCTTCAGCCTTCGCAGCGGCCAGTTGAATCTCAGCGAGCCGCTCTTCAACTTCGTCATCTCGCTCGTTCGTCTTTGTGAGCACCTCTCGTGCTCTGTCCACTTGGCCTTTCATCACAAGCCACCGCGGAGACTCAGGGATCACGCACAGCGCAAACCCTATGAAGACCGAAGGGAGAATCCCGACAGCGAGCATGATCCTCCAGCTGATATGCACGGAAAGGCCAGAGAAGGCGTAGTTGGAGACATAGCCTAGCAAGATGCCTAGGTTAATGAAGATCTCAGGGAAGGAAGTGAAAAAGCCTCTGGCGACGGTGGGGGATATCTCGGCGATGTAGACAGGAGCAATCATGACGCCGAGTCCGATCCCGATTCCGGCTAAAGTTCTTCCGATCATGAGAACCTCGAAGGAAGGAGCAATGGCCATGACGGCAGCGCCGGTCTGGAAGACGAGAGCAGCAAGGGCCATGGTCCATTTCCTGCCGATGGAGTCAGAGGTTCTGCCGCCGGCTAAGCTGCCGAAGAGTGAGATGATGCTGAGGCTGCCGATGAGGACTTCCGTCTGCACTTCCGTTATGTTGAGATCCTGCTGTATGAACAACACCGCACCGCTCATTACCCCAACATCTGTACAATACCAAAAACAGAGTAAGCCTAACAAAAGTAAACATCTTTGAAAAAAGATGAAGATTCGATTAATATATACGGAAACTGACCGTAGCCAAGAAGAACATTGTTCAACGATGCAAAGAAGGCGCACGCCATTACGTATTTTCTGGTTCTGTTGCTTCTGCTCTCTCTCTCCCCATCATCCTCACCATTTCCCTCCGCGTCCGAGTCCATTCTCTGATACTTATTCCTCTTGTTTCCAACAGCCACCGCCGGGAAACCCGAGCCCCCGCCATTTCCTACCGCCGGTAGATTCATTTCCCTCCGCCGAGGCTTCAGACGGAGGAATAAGAGCAGAACCGGGTGGTGGCCTGGCTGTTCGGAAAGATGAGAGAATTCAGACAAAGACTTGTGAAAAAGATCCCGTCGATCACCAGATCTGAAAGTCGGAGAGACTAGAACATCATCATCTATCTCCTGTTGTCTTTGACCAAATTGCTGAATTTTCTATTGAAGTTTATCCATTTTTCAAATACACAACTTGACCCAAAGCCAAAGGTAAGACCAAGTCATTCATTTCTTTACTGTTTACATTTAAAGTCATTAACACTACATTTCGACGAATTAAACTAATATTATAATACAAGAATCGTTAACACAAAAAAAAAGAAAACAGACAAAGGATAAACAAAAATTTACAAACTATATAGTATTATTCTAAATCAAGATAGACTAGACCTTTCAAGGTACCAACAGCTCATCTTTTCGCTTACCACACACTTAAACACTTTTTTAAAGGTAACCTCCATCTTTTATTTTATTAGCTACCTATGAATGATATCTGTCGGTGGTTCTTCCAAGCTCATTGGAACTACAAAGACATGGCACCAACAAAAGCTCTCGTTAAAATTATAACATCATTGACATTTTTCTTCTAATTTTGTAATTTTGTATATAGACTTATTTTGCAAACCTTGGATTCAAAATTTCACGTAGGACACAGTCTTGACCTGTAGACAAATTTAAATAGTGGCAACTTCATCAACATAACTACCTCTTATTAGTAGGCTTATTGTCTCACATGTTCCATGCCACAAAACATTCATCTTCTTTTCTTCTACAGACACAACCAAAAATAATATACAGATTCACTTCCGCAGCAAAAATGGGACAATCAAATACTCTCAATACTTCTAATGATTCAAACTCGGAGAAACACACAAATCATATCGTTCGGGACATTGGGAATTAATTACACAGCGGCTGTTGATGGAGCCTTCCCCAATGTGTTCCACAATATATAATCCCCAGAGGTCACCTGTTAAACGCACATAATATATGTAGTTAGTCAACACATTTACAAGCCTCTAGAATTGATCACATCTTGGTTCAAACATTTCCTCAGGGTCTTACCT
This sequence comes from Sisymbrium altissimum, assembly GCA_900406495.1. Lineage (NCBI taxonomy): Eukaryota > Viridiplantae > Streptophyta > Magnoliopsida > Brassicales > Brassicaceae > Sisymbrium > Sisymbrium altissimum. Next base: position 21,448 of record OVBI01000600.1, read on the forward strand.
GAGCAGAATACTCGACCGGCGACTTTGTGGTTGGGTAGATATTGACCTACCAAAACAAAAAGAGGCGATGATCAGAGACAAAAGGGAACCCTTGTTAACCTGTAAAAGAAGCGTAATCATTAAAAAGGCTTACCGATTTTGTGTCGATTGACATTCGAGATACAGATGCCCCAACAATCTTGAACGAGACCTGTAAACCCGAAGATAGATTTGAATGACAACCAAGTCTCAGAATATATTTCAAAAGGCAGGCAAGCAAAAGACATATACATACCTTGGCGTAGTCATAGGCCTGCCAGCAGAAAGGTTCCTCCATCTCAACAGCTGGGAGATCCTTGTTCATTTTCTGCACCAAGAACTCCTCCACGTTCACCACATTCTCTGTACCCTCACCGCTCTCACCCTCGCTCTCTTCATCATCCCCGCCTCCTCTTCTCCTGCTCTGCAATGGACTAAACTTAATCGTCCCAGGGAAAGTTGCCTCAAGGCTTTTTCCGGAAAGACTACGTCCGCCGCCTACAATTCTCCACTCAACAGAGTGTTCTGTGGTCAAAACAGTCCCAACTGACGGAGTCCCATCAAATGCCACAATCCGTCTCCGAGGAAAGGGCATAGTTATAGTGCAGAATTCCATTGAAAGAGGAGACTTGTAACCTTGCATGAGGCGCACCTTGAAGAGGAATGCACCTTCGTCTTCTGAGACCATCGATAGTTGATAGAACCCTTTCACTGGTGGTCCAAGCCCACAACCCGCCTGGTATCGCATGAGAACAAAGTTACCCAAGGGAGGCTGGAAAACAATGTTCTGCTTGTCAATCCCATGGGCTGGGACTTGGGCGCATGGATGGAAAGATATAGCCTCGATGTGCGCTGTACTCAGCCCTGCTAGAGGGAATGACACGTCGGGTAGTCCTTCTAGCTCTGCCCGGCAGTTAATCTGTCCCGCGACAGATACACTATCAGGAATCTCATCGCGGTCGTACATTGCAGCGTTAACCGTCTCATGGATTGTGAACAATAGCCTTTGTTTTCCTTTGTACAGATATGGTTTCCATGCTGGTTGCTTAAGTTCTTGGGGAGGAGGCTCAGCAGAGGAAAAGCCATTCGCCTTGATAGCAAAGATATTAGAAAGACTGAGGTCTAATGGAGTACCTGCAAAATCGATTAAAAGACGGTCGGGGGGGGGGGGGNGATCCAGTACAAGACAGAATAAACAATCTACGGCAGAGGGAAAGTACGAACCAAAGGGCATAGCAGTAGCGATAAAATTTCGAAGTAGATCTTTATCCAGTGACGCTGCTTTGGGAGCATCTGATGCCGCGGCTCCAGTAGTTGCGGCTCCAGAAGGGGAAGAGGATGCAACGGGTGCAGCAATGGGTTTTGCCCTGGATGAGATACCAATGCTTCCAGTGAGTGAATCAAACAATCCCCCAACTGAGGGTGACGCATTTACAAGAACCTCAGGTTCTGTGGTATCACCAGAAATGATGTCACCAAATGCATGAGCCACCATGAAAGCCCTACAACATGAGTGAGAAATGCAATCAAGGAGTGAGGAAAGACCAAAATCATATATGTATGCACTCTCTAGACTATCCAAGAAATTGAAGGATGGAATAGTCAGGCATTACCATTTTACACACGCATATATATATACAAAAAATAAGACAAAATCGGTGACAAGCTTGAGAAAGGACAGGGAGTACCCAGTGATGGATGACATGTTAAGCAAGAGGGATGAGAAACTGAGATGTTCAGCGACGGCAGGTCCGCAATCAGATCTCCTAGATAGCTTGACGAAGTCCTTGACCTCCCTTGGCTCAACCAAAGGCAAGACGAGGATGGAATAGAGGCCCTTGATGTGCAGGACAATTGGCCAGAGAACGTTCCTCTCACTTTTGTTAGATTCATCATCATCCTCCTCTTCTTCTTCGGTCAATGAAAGGCTGATGACATGGCGAGTGATGGGATCATCAACCCATGAATCCGATCCTTTGGTCAACTGAGCCACACGTATTCCATATCCACGAGTAGAGCCTTCCCTAATTAAATTGGGAAAAAAACATTTTTACATTTCCAGAAAATTTGCACACAAAGAAAAGCAGCAATGAGAAAAAGTTCTTACAGACTCTTTCTAAGAGCAAAAGCATTGGCGAGCTTTTGATCAGTGGGAAGTCGAGGAAGATCCAAGCCACTGGAGCTCCACTGTTTCTCAACCACCGGAAACCTCCTAAAATTTGTGCATTGTAACTACGACTTAGAATTAAGATAACCTAAAGTGGGAGATCTTTGTTCAAAACCCAACCTGGAGAAAACGACAGCGTCCTGATTGTTGACTATCCAGAGCGCCCTGATACTGCAACCAGATGGCATAATTGATCAAGTCCCCGGGATCGATTTTGTTTCGTTAAGGGAAGATGGCATCTGCTCCCTCTAAAGTGGCGGTTCCGATTACGGAGCCTTTGGGGAGGAGCAAGCCGACTCTCTGACCCTTCACCACGGAGGATGATGATGATTGGTCAAATTTTCTGGGCCTTATTAATGGGCCACAAACTAAAATACCCAAGCCAAGGTCCATCCAACCAACAATAGTCTTAATAAACCAATCCAATGCCCCAGATTTCACTGAAATGAAAAATATTTGTAACCAACGGTCAAATCATAATTCATTTTCATCCCCAAACCCTAATTTTCCATGCTAAATTGAAAAATTAGAGTTTAAGAATATCTGACTTATGAACTTAAATCTACCGTCTTCAACTTATAGAGTTTATGTTGTAAATGAATATGATTCAATAGGGATTTAGAGTTACATGCATATTAAATCTCAGCTGTTATAAAGTAATTTTTAAGTTTTCACAAAATATGATCTCCAAAATTAAGAATCATCAAATTCATTGCTTTTTCAGCTTTCTTATTCCTCTCAGCTTCTTTTTATTTTTTCTTTCTTCGAGATCACCTTTATTTTAATTTTTCGTGATCAAGATTTCAGGATCTGAAGATGATTAAACTAAATAAATTTTTTAAGCTTAGAGTTGAGAGATGTGCAAACATCTTTTCCTTCCATATTGAAAAATCTCCTTATTCATCGAATTCGACCTCGACTTTTGTATTCTCCATGGATCTATAAACCAATGGTTCGAATATCTGTTATTTAAGCTCAAAACTTCACTTCTCTGATATGAACAAACACTCAATATCTCAAATACTCTCTTAATTCAACAGAAAATTAAAACAATAAAAAAAAAACTAAATGCAAAGAACAAGTTTATCTCAAATCAGGTCTCAAATGAAATCTTTATGTCTGGGTGCTTGAGGGCACAAGCGAATCCATTAAAATTAATCTGAGTACAACAATATCTTTATAGAGAATAGCTCAACAAGATGAATAGAGGAAATTACTCTATATCTCTATCTCTCTTAGTAAAGATACTAGACTAAGTTTCTTGATAATATGAGGAACTTATCTTTCCACTTCATAGAGCTGGAAATAGCCAGTAAAATAAAATAAACTGGATCCAATTGACCTCTTATCAATAACCATTTAATCCTTAAACCAAATTCGTATTCAGTTCTAAACACCCGAGTGTTACATGTTACAAGACCAACAATCAGTTTTAAAAATCATAACCAGTCACTCCCTTAACAATTAACATTGTATCCTTGAACAATGAACTATAAACTAGTATATTATTGATGCTATACAACAAAATATACGTTATAATATTATTTGAATATTAAATCATTCGCTAGAATATTATATTGTTTTTAATTTTTTTTTATGTTACATTCTATTTTGCATTAATTCATGATTATCAAAATAAATGGATAAATGATGATTATGACTTTTAAACATTCATATGAAAATAAAAATTTTCTTTTCATTTCTAATCATTAATATCTTTAAAAACAAAATTTAACCAAAGTTTATGTGATTCCCAACCTCGTTTAATGTTAAACCACTTTAAACATTAAATAATTCAAATGTAACTGCAATTACTCATTGTGTATTGATTATTCTACAATATCCAGCAACACAAACATACACAAATATTATTTCACAATTTTATTTGTAAATTAAGATTCAAGAGTATGTTAAATGATAATAAAGTGATCTATTTGTATTTACAAAGTAAATTTTCAAATAGGGACAATTGAACAACAATCATGGATAATAATGCTGAAAATGCATTTAAATACGTATAAAATTACTATCTCATGGGAAGTTTTTATCATTGGAAGAATAAAAACAATAAATAATAAATTTCTTTTTAAAATTTTTTAAAATATTTATTGCAGAATTTTGATATCATTTAATTTCATCATATACATAAAATGTACAACTGATGTACAAAATTGATACTATTAAAATAGTGTTAGAGATCATTATTCTAAATTTTGATATTTCCGAAGAGAAAAAATGATGCAAATAGACATATTAACCTACTGTTTACAAGGATATTCAGAGATGTTCGAAGATATTTTAGAAGCAAAAACCTTGAATTAAAATTAGTTTATATTTTTTTAGTAAAGTTCAACGACAAATTCGATGCTCTAAAAGATGTTACTCAAATTTTTGTTTTCGATACTAATATTTTCATTATCAACGATCCCAATACCAAAAGTAATCTTTAATATTTTCAAACAAATGTGGTATATTTGATTCTAACATTTTTATTTTAGTTATATTTTTCATATTGAAATGTGAAAAACATGATTGGTTGACAATGCCATGATCAACACTCTTATGAAATGGGTATTGAACCTGTACCTTTAACCCCTGTGTTAAAAAAAAATGATACAAACAAGAAAATAAACAATAAAAAAGAATTATGCAATTCTTAGATATCACATGAGTGAGTTTTATTTTAAACTTTTGGTTCATACTTTTTTAAAGATTCTATATACAATTTAAATTTAAGTTTTGTGTATTTTGCAATACGAAAAAAGGATTTTAACAAAGGAAACACGATACTAGAGAATTCTGCAATGTGAAAATATCAGAAGATTTTTTGGATTAGGATAGAAACAGCAATTCTACTTATATCCAACAATATCTACTTGGCCCGAGATATTAACCATCTTGTGTCTAGCAGTTTTATGGTTTTTCTAGCGCATAATAAGAATATAGAAAGCACGTTAAATGCTTATTTGTCATTTGCTGGAACATTAGTAGTGATGGAGAGCTAACTGGAGTCACACATAAATCGTGAAATTTGTCTGGTTGACATCAGTTTTTAGGTACCATAACATTTGATATCCGATGTGGGATAACATTTGTTTTTGTTATAGTGAAATCTATATCCCAAATCTTATTTTATGAAACTAAAAATTCTAAAACCTTTTGAATGTGGCACGTTAAATGCTTAGGTGCCATTTGCTGGAACATGAGTAGTGATGGAGAGGTAACAGAAGTCACACATATCGTGAGATTTATCTCGTTGACACCAGTTATTAGGTACCATAACACTTGATATCGGATGTGTGATAACATTTGTTAATGGTATAGTGAAATTTATATCCCAAATATTTTTTTTATGAAACCAAAAATTCTAAAACCTTTTGAATGTGGCTAGTTAGCTGTGTGTGTCCGTTTTAGGGGACGAACTCTTGTTACGGTCTTAATGATTTAAGAAATACATATGCTGCTTTTGTGTGTTGAGACGCCCAATGTTTCGAATATATAAAGACAGAGGAATTGAGAGGATGATATGTGGATCAAAATTTTCTCGTCATCGTTATTTGTTTTTTTTTTGCGTTGATAAAAAAAGACAAGATAATGCAGGTCATATGATATGGCGTGGTGCTCCAAAACGAAAAAACAACAACAAAACCAGAGCAGACAAATTTAGGAAATCGTATAAATAAGAGGAGGAGAAGGAAGCTAGATGCTGCTTGAGTCACGGCCAAAGACAAAGCGTCGCACCCAGTCAGAGACCACGAGCATCCTTGTGCGCCAGCTCACCAGTTTGCTGGCGTAGACAGAGTACCAGAGCCACTGGGTGCTGTGCCCAATGGACACCCAATCCCCTGGCAGTTCAGCTGCTGTCTGTTCCCCTCCCAGCGGCGCAAACGATCCAAAATGTCTGTACCTGAATGGCTGGAACCTGTGCCGACCTTCTCCTCTGAACCTCAGTGGTCCCTCTGGCTTATTCTCACATTTCTCCATCTTGTTGAAACACTTCGCCAGGTACTTGCCTTGTTGTGCTGCTACCTGTTTTCATTTATATATTATTGTTCCAGAAGTAACATCCTGTTTGGATCGGATACAACAACCTTGGTCTAGAAGAAAGAACTCACCTGTGCAGTTGGTGGAAGATTCTTCATCTGGGAATCCACCTCAGAGAGGGCTTGCTTAAACTTTTCGATATCCACTTCTATGTCCTCGCCATTCGCACTCTTCAGCAAGTTTGCTATGTTCCTCATCTTCTTCTTCTTCAAGTAGAGCTCCACCTGTGGGTACCTCTGGCAGATGTCTTTCACCACTCCTTTGAACTCTTTCTTGTTCAAAGTTCCTGTCTTTTCCTTGTCTGCTTTGCTGAATATTTCAGCTATGTCTTCCTGTTTGTTCACCAAGACCAAGACAACAAGAGATCAAACTTTCACTTCTTATGTAATGACACAAGGTATATATATATAGATAGACGATGTTGATACCATGACTCTGCGCTGGTTGATGGTTGCAGTGTCACCTAAAGCGTAGACACTATCGCATCCCTCCACTCTAAGCCATTCGTCAGTTGCCAAGACACGCCTCTTCCCCTGTAATCATATATACTCAGAATGATTTAGTCAGGTGGACTGTGGACAAGAGCAAATGACTGCAATGTCTTGATTTGAAAAAAAGTAATCTAACCTGACCGATCTGCTCCATAAAGTTCTTAATGACAGGTCGTGAACCAATTCCTGTTGACCACACAACCATACCATAAGGCTCAGAGACGATTTTGCCGCTTCCCATCTCCTTTGTGGATATCTCATCAGCAGACACTCCCACAACCATGGACCCTGTTTTCAAATTAATACCGTCTCGCTGGAACTTTTCCTCAGCAAAAGCAGTGATCCTCTTGTCAAACCTAAAGCAAAGTGGAGCCAACATTGAGAGGCGCACCAGATTATTAATTTAACCCAAAGATAGAAACTCAGATTGGAAACTTACATGTTGAGGATGTGGTCGCCTGCTTCAAGAAGAGTGATTCTTGTGAACTCTTGGACCTTTGGGTATATCTTAGACACATCGTCGACTAAGAAATCGTGGAGCTCTGCTGAGAACTCGACCCCGGTTGGTCCTCCACCAACCACGACGAAATGCAGAATCTTTTTCCTCTCTTCTTCGGTTAGATCGGGAAGAGAGGCTCTCTCGAAACAGTCGATGACTGACTGACGGATTTTCAGAGCATCATTGGCTTCCTTGAGGAAATGGGCATGTTCCTCAACTCCAGGGGTGCCGAATGTGTTAGGCTTAGCTCCGACAGCTATGACTAGAATGTCGTAATCCATGTCAAACTCCGTTGTTCCCTTAAGGCTTGAGCCATCCTTGGACCGGCAATGGATTTTCTTGTTAGATGCATCAATCTTGACACACTCTGCCTCTTTGTACTCGAATCCTTTCTGAGATGGTTTGAAGAGCAAGCATCAGAAATTAAGCCACGAAACATGAAAAAATGGAATGTATAAGAGAGAGGGATGGGGATGTCCACCTTGCGCATAAGGCCACGGATGGGTTCAACAATGCTACGCGCTTCGACAGTACCATTGGTAACACTTGGCAAAAGAGGAGTGAAGAGGAAAAAGTTGCGAGGAGAGACGACTTGAACATCATAATTAGGGTTGTTGAGGTAACTCAGGAAGCTGTAGCCGCTCCAGCCACTCCCAAGAACGACTACCTTCTTCTTCGTGATTTTCTGGCCGTCTGCGTGTAAGGTACGTGTCAATGGATTCGCGTCGGAATACACAAGCAGACCGCCACCACTGAACACAACAATACATAAACGAAAAAGGGTTAGAGAGACGAACAGAGGTTTTTAAAACCAAAATAAATGTCAGAACTTTTTCCTAAGGTTGATTTTGAAACCGGAGATCTGATGAACAACGTTACAAAAAAAGAAAGAAAAAATGGATCTAAACTTAAAAAAGATATGTGAAGCTTTGTGTGTTTTCTATAGCTAGTATATATATATGCATACGGTCTTGAAACTTTCAGCGATAAATTCGGTGGATTCAAGCATATTCTCATGGGAGGTCGAAGATATATATAATATATGTGTGTGTGCGTTTAGATTCTTCTAAAAAAGAAGAAGATGAACGAGGGGGAATTAATGGTGAAGCAGATGCAAGAAAAGCAAGCAAAAGAAAGAAGAGACCTGAAGGTACTGATAACAAGAAGCTTGGAAGCGGAAGGGTGAGCCTTGAATAAGCTGAAAGCTCTCTGGTAGAAGCTATGGAAGCTCATGATGATGATTTTGCAAATTTATCGCCCTCAGATCCAAAACAAAGCCGAGAGAGAGAGAAGCTTTATTGGAAGAGAGGCTGCGAATGTGAAATATGCAGAATGCAAACTGTCAAACCTACGCCTTTTAGTAGTAGGGTACGTGAGAGAGAGGCCGGCGACACACACCCCAAAAAAAAAAGGAAAAAGAATAAATAGAAAGACAGTGAGGTATTTAGGAAATTGGAGTAGCGCCCAAGTAAATTTGGAATATAGTATCATTTGTTAATATTGTACGGGGGACCCACTAAATAAAGCGCAAATTTTTTTAGGGTTTGATTCTCCTTTACTCGGGACTTTTATTACTAGAAATTTTTGTTCCGGTAATAAATAATTATGTTCCGCTTTCCCTGGAGATTTCCTTTATGTTTTATTTTTATTTTTTATCGATTGATTTTGGTTTGCGTTACACAATTAGGAGCCGTTCAATGAATCACATAAGGAACCGAATGAAGTATTTTTTCTATATACAAAAATACAGTTACAAAAATGTGGAATCCCCAAATTGATTCATAACTCGGGAAATCAGGTGTAATCAATATGTCAATCCTTCCTAAAATAGTCGGGGTTGGAAAGAATGAAATTTGAGATGATTAGAAATATGAAATTGAAGTTTTTACTCATTCATTTATGTTTATACAATTAAACAGTTCATCGCATTTATAACTTCTTGATACAACGGAAGATAGAGAAGTAATTTCCCATTCTTCAATTAGAGTACTATATGTATTAGCATTTTAATGTTTTCTTCTTTCAACATTCGAAACAGTTTATAAACATTCGACTAGTGGCGCTACCAACGGAAAGCAGCTATCTGTGCACAATCTCAGATTTATCACATATATAATCTTGTCAAGCAAAGTGTTTTGAGTTGTCAAGCACAGATTCTAGACAGTTCATCCAAGAGTTTTATTGCAGAGCTTGGCATACAAGCAGAATGGGAACTGACAATGTCCTCCAGTTCTGATTTCTGAAACGCATAGGAAGGACATTGAACATAGCGCAAGATATGAACCTTATTGGGCAGTCATCTGAACTTACAGAAGAGACTGTGACGCCTGACTTGTTGTCAACCATACCGTGCCATGTCCATCAAGTACCTGACCAGATCCATGCAGGAAGACTCAAATGCCTGATTTTTAGGACGTGCTCTGCAACATTCCACAAGGATATCCTTAACCATGCCTTGGAAATTTTCCACAGCCAAAGGTTCCCGATTAATCCTTCTTGTCAGCATCTTCAAATAAGATGAGCTTGTTTCGCAATAAACTAAACTAGTTAATAAGCAACATAGAGCAAGATAATGCAATATCAAAGATGTTCGATGATTTCACAAACCATAATAATGGTACATTGAGTAAAGGAAGCACAGTCTCCAATGGGCATACACACATTCTATTCATAGACTCGGCTGTCGCTACATTTCAGGAAGTAGAAGCAGTCTCTGCTGCTATCATTTCAACTGTGAATAGTTTTTCTTCGACTGTAGGTTATTTCGACGCTGAGGATAAAAGTGACGTGGTAACTGAATCTAAGTAAGTGGTTTAGTAACATAAGAACTTCCATTATATTAGCAGATAGAGGGTATCGTTCCACTTGCCTCTCAACTTGCTGAAGTGGCGGCACAAGAGAAGCTGATGCTGGAGCAGTGCCATGATCTTCTGAGGATGATATCTGAGTTAGAGGTGCAAGATTTGTCTGTGCATGAACATCTCTCATAACTGATATAATACGTTTATTATTATTTTGCTGATTGTAGTTTTGAATGTAAGCAGATGCAGGAGAGGAGCTTGAAATGCTGCCTTCTCATCCAACACAAACAGACTTTGGATACAAGAGGGACGTGCTGAGTCAAAGCTTTGAATCTTGAATTTTAGACATTTTTGTATTAAAAGTCAGTAGTAGGATTATAAAGGTCTAAATAGATTAGTAGAAGATGCTTTGGTCTAAACAGATTAGTAGAAGATGCTTTTTGACAAATAAGAGCAAGAGTTTTACTGCTTGGAGAGTAATTTACTATGATGCCAATTATGTATATACATGGTAGTATGGTACAAAGAGTTTTTTCACTCAAAAAAAAAAGCAAATCAAATCAAATGACTGACAAAGAGGCAGCAAGAAGGCCCAAGAAAATAAAGCAAAGGAGGATATTCTCTATTTATAGTCGAAGCCTCTGGGGCAGAAAGAGGTTTGGCCTGATACGCACAGTTTCGATGCGAGAAACTAGAAAACTTATAAAATGGCCTGTCACTCGATCTTTTGTGCTGTGGACCAATCTCCTGGAACTCGCGAAGCCTCTCAGATCGTCGAAAACCCTAAATCACACACAAGATCGATGGCGTCCTTCGCTCGCCGAGCCATGAGCCTAGCTCAGATTCCATCTGCACGTGCGCAGGCCTCTGTTTGCCAGCGTCGCGGTCTCGCCGGCGCCGCGGGTACTTTCCTTCCCTTTGGACATTTGCTTAGATCTAACGATTTGCTTCTTTTTTGGGGGTTCGTAATTGATTTCACCGTCTAATCACAGTGATTAGACGGAGGAAGAAACGTTTGCCAAAAGATTCTGAAATCCGTTGATTGTATCTGAAAATGAGAATGTTGCAGATCACCATGGATCTACCAAGGTTGACTTCTGGAAACAGCCCATGAACCCTGGAAACTGGAAAGAGGAGCATGTACGACCTTTTCATCTACAATCTATGTGTTTTGAATGATTCCTTCCTTCTCTGACCAAAAACCAATTCTGCAGTTTGTGCTGATTTCGCTCTCTGGCTGGGGCTTGGTTTTCTACGGTGGATACAAGCTCTTCACCGGCGGCAAAGATGAGGTAACTGCTTTCTCTTTCTTCCTTATCTAAGCGCCTCTGTGTTCGTCCCTCCCCCCCTCCCCCTTACATATGTTCCATCTTTGCAGAAGCCTGTGGAGGCTACACAATAAATTTCAACCGGGGAAAAGACCAGAGAGCTCTCCTTCTCGTGCATTTCCTTTCACTTTCTGCACTGGTCTTGTATTAAAAGCCAGCTATTAGTTGAGTTCTGATCATCTTTCTCTGTTTTCTTTGAAAATAATGTTCACCAATCACTTTTGAGATCCCAATCATGTCTCCCATGGATGGATGATAATTCTTGCCAGTTTTGCGTTTCCTAGTTCCCCCATGCTTTCAAGCATATTAAGATTTAGCATTGTCATATGCTTTGCATCATTCTACTTGTGTGGTTTGGATCCTAATGTTCTTGTTGCTACATCTCTTTCCACCATGTTTGACTGTTAAAGAATGTTTCTACTTGCTCTCGTCTACTTCAGCTGGTCCGTAATTAGATAGATGTTGAGAGGACATAGCGTACTCTATTAACATTCCCAGCTTTCGTCTCGTTAGTTTTGTATTGTCCATCTCTCGCCTTGAGTTTGTATTTGGAGTTCAAATTAGATTCAAGAGGCATATTCTCGTAGTGGTGTTAAAACTTGCTTTCCAAGCACAACTCTTTCGGTTGTTAGTGAATTCTTACACGGTCTCCCAAGTCACCACATAAACAAGCTATTAAGTAAAAGGAGAATCCAGCAGCCACCATACAACAATTACAAAAGGTTTTGGAGATGAATTTAAAAAATTAGAGAAATGAAGTCAAATGGGTTGGGCGTTGGTGGTGAAGTCGAGGCAAGTCTGGCAGTTGCAATCAGAGAAACGGCAGAGGTTGCAGCCGAAGCAGACGCAGGAAGTGCAGCCTTTGCAAGACGGAGAACGACTGCATCCTCTGTAAACTTTCCTGCTCCCTCTCTCTTCCTCCTCCTCGCATGTTATCCTGCACAACCACCACTCCAAATGGATTCAATTAATCATTCTCCCTTATACATCATCATATCAAGTGGAAGCAACAAAAAAGTTGGCTCACGTGTGGTATGGATAATCGCAACACTCCCAATTGGGTTCAGCCAAGGCATCATGGTGCTTCCGGCATTCCCCTCTGCTCCTCAACCTAAACCTCCTCTCCTTCCCGCATCTGCTGCACCCAACAAACTCATCCCGATGAATGACTTTGGATCCGTTGGAGGAGTTCTTCAATGCTTGGTTGTAGTATCTGAGCAGCACTGTCTTTGAAAGCGGAACCTTGTCTCCCTCAATAAACACCCACACGTTGTTCCTCCAGTTTCTAGAGGTTTCTCTCTCAGAATGTTTCTCAAAGGCTGCAGGCGATAACTTGTCTACGATCATAAATCAAATCTGTCACTTAATTTTTGAAAAGAAACTTCAAAATGCGAATTGAAACGGAGCTATCCATATGAAACTATAATGGCAAAAATATGGCAGATTATCCCTGGGTATTAAGACTGCATATATGCAGCTTCACATATGCAGTCTTAAAAGAAAAAAACAAAGTTTCAACGCATTCCTGCCACTATCATGAAATATTTATATACGTGAAGCCAAAAAGACAAAACAAAACAAAACGACAGGCGATCTCACGCATTCACATGTAACATGCATTGATGTGAAATCCCAAAAACATCAAAAGAAGAACGAAGAAGAGACCTTCGTGGCAAGCGGGAGTGCATTGGCAGGTGATTTGGAGGTCTCCGTCCGAGAAAACCCTAAGCCTTGCAATGGCGTCTCCGTAACGGTGGCTGGTGCAGCCACACATCACCTCCACGTAATCATCTCCCACAATGACCCCACTTATCTCTTGCAGCTCCTCTTCGCTGAACAACGTCTTCTTCGTCCCGCATTCTCTCTCCATCTCCCGATCTATGATCTCCTACTAAAAGTATCGTATTGTGTGAGTTAACAAGCGTAATGATGGCATATTTATATAGGATATTACAGCCCTAAAGCCCAAGGGACAACAAGGTAATTCGACATATGAGTACTGAGTAGAAGAGAAAAAAAAAAAAAAAAACAGACCTAAAGGAGCTTAGCAGGGATCTGAAGTTTTATATCTAAATCTCCAAAAGGTTACATACAGCTTTTGCCTTTTGGAGTAAAACAAAAAAAAGAGAGAGACTTTGAGGTCTTTTTTAGGTTTAAGAGGGCCTTAAAAGAAAGAAACTCTCTGTTACATACAGACACAGATGATGGGATATTGTGTTGGCGGATGCGAATTAGGTGGCCAAAGTAAAACAAGAGAGTCGTGGGGCATGAAAATTGTGAATCTTTTTAATTAATTATTATGTATATATTATCTTTAAATTTTCGGATTTAAATAACATATATACATACGTAACGTACATACTTATATGTGTTGTACTTTGTAACCCTATGCTTGGCCATATATGCAGGTAATTTGTTGACTGAAGAACAGAGAGGAGTTATACAGGCTGTTTTCTAAACCCACAGATTATATTATAATTAAACGCTTTTTCTATTATATACTATAACTTTCACCATAGAAATAGAAATAGTAAGTAATTACCTCTTCGCTTCTTTCTTTCTTTCTTTCTTTTTGACTTTGAGCTCTCTAATGTGTTCATCGATTTACCATTTATGTAATATGTTAATCGAAAATGCTTTTTCTTCTTCTCTCAATTTGGTATAGATGACAGTCACATCTGTGTCCCTATTCTCCAATGTGCCAATCTTTATGTAATATACATGTGTGTATTTAATGCTCAAGATTTTTAATGCTGAATTCGAGGAACAAGTGGGCATATACGTACGTAGACTAATCAGGGAATCTCATTTACTTCAATTAACTTGGTAATTTCAAATTAAGAAACAGAGTTTCTGGACTAAGTATTTCATCCGACGCTTTTAGACCTCTCTTTCTTCTTTACTTCTTTTCATGAACCTAGGTTTAGCCTGGGTTAATATTGGCATCCACATTTGATGATTTCCAATGTCAATGAAAGTTGTTGTACTGTTGAATTTTACAGCTGGTCCAACTTTAATTGTCTTTGACAATGTTATCATGTATGTAGGCATGTTATGCTACAACATAAGTTGGCTTTACCTCCTCCATCTTATGTAATGTGACTTATTGTTGCAAAGCTAACCAAAAAATAATAATAATAATTCGAGTTAATAACGAGCCGCACCAAACTCAACCTCATCCACGTTTTTTTCGTTTATAGACCTTTGACCCTCCATTTTTATCTACGACTCATTATATACTTAAAAAGATATATACATATAGACACGTTACCAGGTAAATCTATAACCCATTTGTTGATGAGTTGCATGCATTGCCAAGTTGACATACACATAACTTAGAGATACGGAAACACATAAAAGGTAAAAATTGCAAGAGTTCAGCTTTCAGAAAGAAAAGGCAAAGGCAAGGCCTCCCTCGCACAATTATCGTTCGTTCAGGACAAAACACCAATTATTGGATTTGATCTTCTGGTCTCTTACCTAATGAATTTCAACTCTTATAGTCATCATAATAATATAGAAAAACACAACCGCAACAAATAAAATGAAGATAAGAATATGATGGATGTCGGGAATGACAACATCATATTGTTTTTTTACTTTAAAATCTCTTATTTTGGACACAAACAACTTGTGCATTTTATGAATTGATGAGCAAGTCCTTATATCTTTGAGTGATCTGGTCGGCTGTATAGTCCGTATAATACCCTCTTCCCACAAGCAGACCTTCCTCTCTGCCAAGCCTCTCGATCAGTCCTTGAACATCATCTCCTCCGACTTGACTTGGATTCAACAAGTTACAGGCGACCTCTATGACTCCTAACCCGTGCACCAGAGCCATTGTCTGCACCGACGCCAAGCCCCCTCCCCTCTCGCTCGCCTTCCTCGCTATTCTCCTCACTGCCTTGAGATCTGTTGACATGACTGGCACGTTATAGTTACTGACCCACCCGCACGCCCCAACCGCTACAACCCCTTTGGCTTTGCTCACCTCTTGTGGCCCTGCGTCTGGCTTCACAGGCACCACCTCCAGCTCCAAACCACCTGCCCACTCATGTCCCTCCGCGTTGGCCTTGAAGTAACCCAGCTTCCTTCTTATGGAATCGAGCGTGCACTGCTCCTCATGTGCTGCTCCATATAGATATGTAGGAACTGCACGAAGGATATTCCGCATATGAGCGATGATCACAAACAAGTGCAGCATAAAAGGGAAGCAAATGCCCTTCTTAACTTCGATAGCTTTCTCTATAAACTCGTGTAAATTCAAAAGAGTCTAGGACTGAGGTCCTCTATCAAGCAAGCACTGACCTCTGAGAATGGAGCCGATATCCAATGCCAAGGAAGTGGCAACGGCAGAAACTTGGTCAATGGAGGTTTGAGACAAAGGGTGAAAGCATATGTGGTCGACGACTCCGAGCCGGGGATGGGATCCAGAATGCAACTCGAGGCTGATAGTGTCGAGAGCAGTCTTGACCATTGCAAAGACAGCGCTCTTCAGGGGGGAAGATGACGACGATAATGATGACTCGTGAGGCAGCGTGGAGACAAGAGTGTAACCAACCCTGCCATAAGCAGCGTCTTCAAACTTGTTGACGATTGCAGCTGGTGGAAAAGACATTGCAGCTCTCTCAACGGCTTCAAGGGCTGCCCTATTCCGGGCTTCGGATATGTAAACCTTGCAGCAACCAAGCAATTCTCTCCTCAACATCTCCTCCGACCACCTCCTCCTCTTAGACATAAAAGAAAATAAAAGTGCGTTTGTTACTAGTACTAATACATGTCTATGGAGGCTAAAAGAAAGAAAGTAAGAAGCTGTGGCATTGAGATAATCCACCACATTTAGATCTGTGGCCAGCATTCACACAGGTCTTAGAAAAAGGACAAACCAATAAAAAGAAAAATAAAAAAAAGGAAGACACTTTGAGGAGACAAATACAAACACAAAAACATACGAGAAGAGTCGTCTTAGAAGTCGAGATTGGAGGAGGGGTTGGGGTATCCCTTGTACACCAATAGTTTCTTGGAAAGGCCGAGAGAAGCGCATATGATGTTGAATTTGACCCTGAGATCATCCTTGATCTCGTCCTTGGTCTCGTCCTCGGGATCTAAGAGCGGGAACTTATCGAGCAATGCTTGGAAGTCATGGAGGTGCTTGTGCAGCTGAGGAGACAGTTCAGGGCGCAGAGCCGGAGAGCTCCAGAGGGAAGAGCAGCCCTTGTAGAAACCCAGCAGCTCGCCTGTCTCGAACCCTAGTTTCAACCCCAGATGACGAGCGTCTTCCCGACCCGACACAAGACCCGCTTCGTATCCTTCCTTGAAGCCTTGCTGTATGTGTGTATCTTCTAGGTTCACTATACTATCCAAATCTATATCCGAATTCATCAAACAAGGAGGAACGAAATATCAAAAACAAAGAGAACACACCAAGTGATATATCTCTCTCGATAGATAGATCGCAGCAGCAGAATCAAAGAGGATGTAAAACTCTTTATCTTTTTGATACGTTTCAAATTTAACTTTAGGGTAAAGAAGATAGAAGGGACGGTGGAGATTTATTAGAGGAAGCTTAGGGATTTCTTAGATGATATGTTACTTTTGGGTCAGATAATTAGCGGCCCAACTTAATTGGGCCCTCCTCAGATATGTTCTCTACCAAACTTGAGATTTTAAGAGGTCAGAGAGAGAATGACAAGAGCATTGAATGGTGAAAGCTGTAAAACAAGTGGAAGGCAAGTGGGGTGGTGAGTTTTGATTATTCATTCATTCATTCCTTCTTGTCATGTGGCTTTCTACTTCTCCTATTAACTTTTCTTACCAAACTTGTGTGCTTCAGACTTCAGTTTAGGTTAATCACTAAATAAAATGCATATATCGGTTCCCATCTCAACAAATTTTTAGGAATATTAAGTCAGAAAAGAGCTGAATAACAACAGACAATCAATAATAAGGTCTCTAGGGTAGTAGACTAGTACGCAGTCAAGCTACATACAATGGCAGGTAGCTTGATCATTAAAACAAACAAATTTGAATTAAACAAAAAACAAGATGAGAAAGATGTTGGTTGGTTCATCACTCATCACGCATCAGTTCAGTGGTAAGATTTGAGCACGGCGCCGCAGAAGTGACAGACGATGGCCTTCCAAGCTTTGCGGTAAAAAGGGACCCCACAGAATCTTGTGGACGTTCTCATGTCCGCCACCACTGCTCCTCCTCCGCACCTCGAGCATAAACCGGCGGCCGGCTTCCTCCCCCGGACTTGCTTCCTCTGGTCTACAAGGAAACAGAAGATGACCATCCTACTCTCCTTTTTTCACCCCCACAAATATAGATAGACGAATGTTTGTATGTGTAAGACTTCTTCAGGTCTTCAAGTGGAAGGGGGTAAGTGTCTTAAATAGAGATTTTTCGCGAGTTTACTTAACCATTTGGATCGCCCGCCGCGTGTCACATACAAACCCAGTTGGCTCGCTGACTTCCCTAATTCCCTTACTCTCGTTGACTTTTTTTCTCCCACATTTCAAAATTTACATTGAATTTTATACTAATCAACACTTGTGCAACATCATCTTCTTACCACACTCTCAACTGCCTGACTATTTAATACGACACCAGAGCCAGAGAAACCCCATGTTACCCCCATTAACTATAGCCATTGACTTTTCTCATTTTTGCAATATTATTTTGCAACAAAATGATACTATATGAGGGATAGCACCCACTGCCTTAAACAAACCACCCTATTACCCCATACTTTACCCGTCCGGGGATATATCCAAATTTTGTGTATTTATGAATTCAAAAATTTGTGTATTTATGAATTCAAAAATTTGTGTATTTATGAATTCAAAAATTTGTGTATTTATGAATTCAAAAATTTGGGGTTCTTTCCAAAGATGATGGTAAGAAAAAAAAAAAAAAATCAAGTAAGATGTTTGAGTTACACTTGGTTAAATGAAATGAAAGAAGAGTGAAATAGGAGATGATGTGTTTGTATGTTATCTTCAGTGTTAAGACTCAAGGGTGTGTGTGTGTCGTCAGAGAGCTGCCATCATTGCTCGTCTTGTTGCCTCCTGCTTCATCTCTGCTGCCTTACCACTCCCCCTGAAGTACATGTACACTTGCTGCCACCATACAAAAAACTTTAGATCTTCCTTTTTTTTTGCATTTTACTTGTCTAAAAAACAAAACCTAATGAATTCATTGATTTAGAAGAGAGGGATGGAACCTGAATAACCCAAATGCTCACAAGTGACTCCAGGCAGAAGAACGCAAACCCAATGAAGTAGAATATCTGCCACCAAAGTTGAGCCAACTCAAAAGTAGTCCACCACATCAGTTTAATGATATTGGCTATCTAATGCTTTCTACTTACCCCAACCAATATGTTCCCGCTCAACACGTCAATCGCCGGCAATATTCCCCTGCATAACACAACAATCATGATTCTACTTCAGCTTACTCTTACCTCTTTCTTTTCTGTGTTTTAGAAACTAATAGCTACTTACGTCAGCGATTTTCCCTTGAATATGATTGGAGGAGCAACCGCCGCAAATACACAAAACCCTATGTGAAACTGCAATTTTATTTCAAGCTTTTTTACTCTCTTTCTCTCTTCCTCCTTTCGATGTGTCAAAACCAGCAAAAACAGAAAAAATTCACTAAACGGAATGAAAAACTCACCAGATATGTGAAGAAAAACCACCCAAACTTCAGAGCACTATCAGTCCTGCACACAACCAAATCAACCCACACTCACTCTATATTTTTCTTTCTTTTCTCTCTTTAAACGAAGGAACACACACACAGCAGCAGCAGCAGATAGAATACAGTACTTTAAAAGAATAATCTTAAGTGGCATGTATACGCCATATACCTCATGGCACGATAAAGAGGTCGATACCACATAACATATGCTCCAGGAACCCCCGATATGAAATAGATAATAGCTAGAAACCATATCGTTGGACCTACACCCAAAAGAAAACGGATCAGCAATACAGGCTCAATCTGGTGGGCAACTTTTTAACTGTTCCAAGACTAACCTTCTCCCTTAATCCACGCGGTGGTAACTGCAACAATGTTCCATAAGAGGCACACCACAAGACCTGCCAAACAGAGATTTTACAAAGGATTCAAGAGAATTGGCCTGTCTCGCAATGGCAGATGGTTTGGTCATTTGAGAACACATACCCAGCAATGACGTGAATGCAACATATTGGATTCTCTGGAGATGAATGGGTATCTCATTCGAAATGTCATGATGGATGAGAGGAAAAAAAGGTGGCCAGTTTTTCTCTTCTATGACAATCCCGGCTACCAAAAAGAAGATGACAGCATGAGCGATTCACATGGAACAAAATGTCAGGTTTGTACGAAAGATATATAAAATGGAGAATGATACCCTGTGCAATAGCATCTTCTTTCCGCTTGAGTTCCTGAACAATAAGTAAGACAAAGATAATATTAGTGGAGAGGTTGCTGTTGCAAAGCCTTGTGGGCAAGCTTTACAGATGAGAAGGGTGACAGAGTAACAATGCTTTGACGCATTAAAAAATGGTTAGATGGGAGCTAATTAGTGAGTGAAGGAAGGTTGAAGCAAAATCCAATAGCTGATTGATTACCTGCTCCCGCCTCTTCAATTCAGCTTCTTTGGCCTGGAGCTCCTTCTCCTTAGCTTTCAGATCCTACAAGTAGGAAAAGGTTAGTTCGTGTCAGGGATTTTTGTGATACAGATCTGTGAGGGAGTAGGAAAATACCTTGCCCGAGTCAAGAGAAATGTCAATTGTGGCACCGCGGTCATACGGCTCAGGGGGAAGAGGAGAAAGCTTAGACGTTGCAGCAGGAACAGTTGCAGGATTCTGAAAGTCCAAATAAATAATAAAAGAGGGTGAAGAAAAATAACTACACATAGCAAGAAGAGTGAAGGAGAAAGAGAGAACTTCGAATGAGTGACAAGCATCCAAGACAAGGAAAACTATCAATGGCCAGTGAGAGATGGATTCTTAACCAAAGTCCATTTGGAGAAAATGAAAAAATCGAAAAAAGAATTTGATAGTCTTTTCTGTTACCACTGAGATTCACAAAGTTATCTATGGTCGGTTGGGAAATATAGAATCCCTAAAACAATGAATGAGCGGTAATGGTGTCGAAGCCTATAACAATATATATGTGGATCCAAGTATGCATTAAATCAATCGATCCACTATGTTCCTTCCTTTGTGCATTGAATGGATAGAAGCAACATTACTCACACCATACAACGTATCAAAGATGAGAAACGCAGATCTAACATTGCAAATCCACCCATAGAGGAGGAGATAGAATCATCATATTACCGCAAATGGATTAACCTCGCCGTCATCAAAGGAATTGGACTGGTATCGAGACATTGCACCACCGTACTCGGCAGATCCAATCAGAGAGGGATCCGAGAACACGATTTCGATAGATATGGTGAAGAAGAAGAAGAAGAAGAAGAAGAAGAAGAAGAAGAAGAAAGGGAGTAATGCGTTTCCTTTTTAGTTTTCTTCTCTCCAAAAGTGTGTTAAGGATGTGTTTGGCGCGTCTGGGAGAGAGACGGAGAGAGAGAGAGAGAGGGTATGACTTTGCAAATTTTGTACAGTATCTCTCTCTCATCTCTTTACTGCCGACTCAGTCCCGACCCGGTTTTCTAAACCAGAACTAACCAACCTTACTATAGAGTAACAGAACCACTATCTCATTTATTCATCGGTTCAGGTTCAGCTATTTTACAAATCAGTAAATCACAATCATATGTATTGGTTTCACAAACATGAAATGGAGATACTAAGAATTAATCCTACACGAAGTAAACAATATAATAATCATCCAAAAAACAAATCAAAATCTCTAATAATTCTGTCAGTTTATCATATTAATCGAAAACCTCGACACTGCCAATCGTACGTTTGGTGTTGCACATCCATACAACTAAAAGGAGGCTACAAGCCTAAAGCAGAGTAACTAACTAGTGAGTGCCACCCACTCTACTCAAGGATTCGATAACCAACTATCTTTTTCCAAACTATATTACTATAATACAAGAGACTAAAGTAATCTTTTTCACTATCTTCTTTCTTCTTGCATTCTAATAATCCCCATTTGATCCATTTCTCCTATGTTCTCTCTGGATCATGTCCGACAGGTCTTGAACCACTTCTGACATTGGTGGCCTGAACTCTGGTTCCGACTGTCACAACACACGTTGATATATTTATAATAAGATACTTCACACAATATTTCAGCTGCAAGAAAAAATCCGTATATATATACTATATTCTTCTAGTGATGCATACCTGAACGCAACGCGATATCACGTCAGCAAAATGTGACAGCGACTTGGCCAGATAGTCACCCTCGAGAGATGGATCGACCATCCTAGCTAACGCATCGATGTCGTGCAGCTGCGGGATTGCCCATCTCACCAGAAACTGCTCTCCTCGATCCCGTTTCCTAGATAAAAGCGTTGTCTTTCATCTTTTTTTTAGTTTTTAAAAGCAACAAAAAATACATCTGAACAAGAACTCATTTCCACTCACTTGTCGTATGACTTGCGGCCTGTCAAGAGTTCTAACATAACTACTCCAAAGCTGTAAACATCACATTTCAACGTATATACCCCATAATCAAACTCCGGAGCTCCATATCCGTACGCCGCTAAGAGTTGACCCGATAACTGAAAACACGCACAAACAATCTTGGTAAAAACACATGGAGTACAATGTACTCACAAAGCCTTCAAATCAGATTTTTCTTACGAGTCTTGCTCACCTGACTTGCGGCACCTGAGGAGATCAGAGGAGCCAAGCCACAGTCTGAGACATGCACCCTCAGATCGTCGCCAACCAGAATATTTGCAGACTTGAAATTTCGGTGGATACTGGGTGGATCGCACGTCTCATGCAGATACCTTTGCCACATACAAAAAAAACACACAATTACATGATTATTGGGCCTACTTCTTGTTCAGAGCCACATTCAACACAATGCGATAGAACCTACTCCAGAGCTTTTGCAGCTTCTAGTGCCATCCTAACACGGGAGTTCCATGATAGTTTTATCTTCAGCCTATCATCAGAATGCAGCAAATCGTGCAGTGTACCGTTCCTGCAATACTCGTAGATCAGAAGCCTCTGTCTGTGCTCAGAGCAGAAACCCACGAGTTGGACAATGTTAGGATGCTGGATCCTATCTATATTCTTTACTAGCTCCACGAACTTTCCTTCTTCTTCATGATATGAAGACTTCTTATCCAACTTCTTCACAGCCAAGAGCTATTAGTGAAAGCAACACAAGTTTTATCAGTTGCGGAGACTGAAAACACATAAAGTCAAGAGAGAGAGGGAGAATGTAATGCATACCTTTCCACCTGGAAGCTCCGCCCTGTAGACACTCCCAAGCATGCCAGTTCCAATAAGATTTTCCTGGGCAAAGCTATTTGTGTCTTGTTGTAGAGATGCGACCGTAAAATGCTTCATAGATGTCAACGGACCATATCTTTTAGTGGATGGCTTTTCCAGTGATGCTTCAGCTGGTTCCATCGCCGCCTTCGTGATGACCCTTTTGATAGGTGGAGGAAGCGATGAGGGATCATGACTCTCCTGCCTCGATGCTGCTCTTTCACTTCCTACGCTTCTTTTTGGACCACTCTGCAGCTTCGGACCACTTCCTACTCTCTCCATCTCTTTTGTTTTGGCCTCCTTGTCTTTAGTTTAAAGTACCATTGAATTGGAGAAAAAACAAACATATGATTTTCTTGAAATCTAAAAGCTAAATAAATCAAAATTTGATTATTCACCTTTATTGAATGGATGGGATGGAGGAAGCATAGACGCATTGGAGCAAGGACTCTCTCTGGCCCCCCCATATTCACTAGCTGGGCGCGGTTTGGATAGTTGCTCACCCCCTTGCCTTTTTTTGAGACATTTTCTCCCACAAAGTAGACATGCCAAGGCCAAAACCGCAAATGAAAAGGCCCCGAGAATGGAGACCCAAACAATCCTTTTTCTGCTAAATGAATCTTGTTTCCCTCGAGGAGTTGGTGAGGATGGATGATCGGAAGGGGGTGATCTCACGTGTGTCTGACCACGACCAGTTGATGGATTGGTAGATGGTGGTCCAAAAAATGGCCGCTTAGGCGAGGTTGCAGGGGAAGGCGATGGAGCAACAGTGACATTAAACAGGTTACTGCCTTTTCTGCATCATAGCTTGTCAAAATCAGTAGACTAACCCTTTGACATAAGAAGTAGCAGAATCTGCAAATATAAGGTGGGGTATGAGCAAAGAAATCTGTTGCAGCTTACATGAAATTGGGCACGCCCAATAGCTTGTCTGGTATAGGTCCATCGAAGAGGTTGTTCTCGACATTCCTGAACAGTTATCAAGCGATAGTAAGAAAGTTGCAAGATATATAAAACAAAGAAAATGGAATTGCCAAGAATTTGTACAAGTCCTTGAGGGGAAGATCTTGTAGAACATCAAGCTCTCCTGAAAGGTGGTTGTTCTGCAGAAGCCTGAAGCATGAGAAGCCAGAAGGACAAACTGAGTGAGACTTACTGTATATGCGCAGAAAAATTATATGCAATGCAAAAGAGAAACTCACAAGGTAGTAAGAGTGGAAAGATTCCGCATGGAAGGAGGCAATGGTCCAGTCAGATTGTTGCTAGACAGATCTCTAAGCATATGTTGGACGTTCAGTTACACATATATACATAAAAATAATCTTAACGGCAGCTGATTTAGGAGGCAGACCTACAGATTGATCATACCGCCAAGGTCTTGAAAGACATCGGGTATCTTGCCAGACAAAAGATTATTGTTCAAGGACCTGTAAGAGGAAAGAAGTCTTACACGCTTGTAAGAGTTGAGACGACGAGGTGTTGATAGAGACAGCCGAGACTTACATGACTGACAAGGATTTCAAGGAGGAAAGAGATTCAGGGATGGTTCCTGTAAACTTGTTACCTGAAAGAAACCTGTCAAAAAGGTAAGGATTGTAAAACAAGATGTTGGATAAGATAAAAAAAGGAGAGGAGTTTCGCTTGTTTGGTAGGAAGTGTGTGTGAGTGTGAACATACAAGTTGTGCAAAGAAACAGGCAATGTGGAAGGGATACTTCCTCCGATGTGATTGTTGCTCAAATCTCTGGAACAAAACAGAAGAGTGTTAAATTAAAGGAAAGAGAGGAATATATCACGGAAACAAAAGCCATGAATGTACATTGTTATGACAGAGGTGAACATGTTTAAGCCAACGCCGAGCTGTCCTCCAAGATTGGCGTCGATGAGAACTCTGAAAGGTAAGAAGAGGGTTGAGAGAAGAATGATAGAAACAAAAAAAAAGATGGAAGACGAAGGTGTCACCTTAACCTTACATGGTCTCAACTTGGGAAGCATTACAAAGGACACCTTGCCAGCCCTGGCCACAAGGATCGCCTCCCGATGCAATCCAGCCGGGGAGAGGAGGTGACTCTAGTGCAAGGTAGAGGCTATTGGTGGCCGCAACTGAACGCAAAACAATGAAACGATACGAAGATGAGAGAGTGTATGTCCAAAAGAAGGAAAGAAAAGAGGGAATTGAACTCACCATCGTCAGGATTGGTGAGGGCAAGTGAGAGGGAGGGAGGGCAGAGGATGAAGGAAAAGGCAAGAAAACCCAGGAACCACTTGTTGTCTCTGCCAGATCTCATTCCGAATCCAGTGAGAGTTCCGACAAAATTGCAAGTAAACTGAGGGAGTGAGTCGTTGGAATTCAAAAGCTAAAAACTTAATAGCTAAGAATTGGATTCTATAACAGAGAGCAAAGAGGAAAGGGAGGTTATATCCTGTTCATCATCTAGTTTATAAGTAGATTATAGAAATGCTGTTTGCAGAAAAGTGTCAGACTTGTTTCAAGCCGAGTGTGGGAGAGAGAGAGAGACTCGTGTGAAAGCGGTAGAGGCTCTCCACATTTTAAACAATGAGGGGAGACTAATCATAAATAAATTGGCCCACAAATTTTACATTTTAGTTAATGGGCCCCCACTCCATTTGCCTTTTTTTAATTAACTGGAATCAGCCAGCCAGACAGCTTTTGTACGAACTTCACGTGCTCCCCTTTTTCTTGATCTTTGTCTTTCAAATATTCGCCTTATCATATTAAACTTGTTCTATGTTTAAGACATTTATTCTCAGCCCGTTACCGTTAAGCCACTCTACATAGCTCATTATGATGATTCCTTCAGCTTTGACGGTGTACTTTTCTGCATCTAATCTTTTGTCATTGGTAGTATTTACTGTTAAGAGTGCATCTTTCATATAACATTTATTGATTATCGAATATAATGGTATGTTCAACAAATGCTCTAGATTTCTTCTGACGACATAAACTGAAGAACATGGACACAAGATTCTCTCTCTTTTTTTAGCAGATATAGAGAGCGAGAAGAAGAAAGAAAGAAAGAGATGGCAAATATATGACTCTAAGGTAACGGCTAGTAAACCAGGACTTAAGACGCTGAAACAGACCCTTTTGCATTTAGAAATGCTTATTTGTTGACAGATTAAAAAAGAACTCAGGGTAGTGGCACCGGAGGAACCTGGCCGCTGGTTCCAGCGCCAGTTCCAACGGTCGGGGTTGGAGCCTCATATCCGGGGTTTGGGACAAGCGTATCATCGCCACCAGGAAGTTGGGTGCGAGTTCCGGCCCCTTGTCCACCACCATATGATGGGATTTGGCCACCAATAGACCCACCTGTAAGGGGAGCTCCAGTGACGGGATTGTAAGGGTAGAATGGCTTCTTACATTTGGGAGGAAGCAAGAACCTTCCAACACCGGGGATGAGAACAGTTGGTTTGGGCTCAATGGTGATAAGAAAGTCAGGGTGTTTGACATCAGTGGTCTTATGGGCCTTGGGAATGTGACGCAGTCCGCTCACATGCTCTGTAGATCCAATCAGTAGGCTAAGAAGCACGACAATGACTGCGGCTGCGGGTGTGAGCAGGGACGAAGCCATTTCTTTTATTGCAATGAGAAAAAGCCGGGTAAAGGTAAAGATGAAGCTCGTGTGTTTTGTTTGATCTTGTGGAGGGAAGGCATGTGTGTGTGTGTATATAGTGAATTATCGAGCTAACTGTGGGAACATTTAACGAAGGTAAGATGAGATGGTTGAAAATAGATGGTGTGCACCAAATGGGTAGAGATTGGAGTGTGCTATTTATTAGAGAGCCTCCAAAATTTGGTGGCAACAACCTATAAAATTATTATTCTTTCTACAACTTTGGTTGTTGAGGTCTGAAATGCGACCTCATGTCCCATAAGGCCTTAATACATTGGAAGAGCCCAATTAGTTGTGTGGCTTCTTTCAATTTTGTCGATCACACTTTTGAGTAGCTTAATAAATCCGTTTCATTAAACTGTGTTTAAGATATCGATCCTACAACTAGTACTACGTGGAGTGATTAGAGCACCAAAATTTTTTTTAAAAAAAAAGAAAGAAAGAAAGGAAAAGATGCATTTTATACGTACACATCGTCATATACCCGGAGAAGCAAAAGGAAAACAAAACGTTTGAATGCATAGAAGTTAGGAGAGGCTCATCATGGTACGGGGTAGGATTTGTTGTTGCACATGCACTTATAAGCCATGGGACAAGTCTCAGCCTCTTCTAGCGATGCACACACGAAGCTAACCATCACAAGACGGCATGGGGAGCATGAGCCACACGCGTGTGAGCAGTCCGGCAACCTAGACCCAGCCACCTGCACCGTGTCCGGCCTCCTCTGACGCTTCATTTTCCCCGTCGTCATTCCTACATGATGATGAGCTGCGCACGCACACAAACATTGAAAAGTTAAGAGACATTGAAGATAGTGAAGCAGGTGGGGAAATTAGGGAGAGTGAGAGATAAGAGCATTCATACTTGGATAGTGGGGCGTCGGTAAATGCCTACCAGCGAAGATAGAGCCGAAAAAGAAAGAGAGGAAAAGGACAAGGAGAAGAAGTGACTTCATAATATATTGTGAGTAATAAAATTAAAAGTTGGGAATTGTGATGAAAGAAGTAGTGTGTGGTACGTACGGCGAGAAAGAAGGTGTATATATGATACATGGATCGTTAACATAGCGTTTAGGAAATTGAAGAGACTCACGGTAGAGAAGAGGAAAGTCACATGAAAACAATATCGAACGTATGAAATGATATAAATTTTGAGAGATGCCGTAAGAGTAGATCACAAGAAGCGAAGCCTAATTAAAAACTTGAACTTCATTCGTGCTGCTTTGGTGAATGTCATGAGCTTCCTCTGTGCAAAACTGAAAGACGTACTTTTGTATGCTATCTCCTTCAATTTGCCTTCTCTGGCCCTTCTTTTGTGTGACCTCCATTAATGCCCCCACAATTAATGTTTTTATTATAAAAAAATGAAAGAAAAAAAGTAGAGCATTTGTCATACGATGAGAGAGATGAGGGACATTGTTTTTTTTTTAATAACTTGGGCGAGCCGCGTTTGCTGCATTTAATCTCGAACTTAACAAATTTGGATCCGGATGTTGTAGAATTTCAAGATATTCGAATTCACTTTTAAGTTAAACAACAACAAAAAAAAATTAAAGCTATACATTTTTTCTAAGAAAAAAAACAAAAAGGCAACCTTGATACAAAAGAAAACAAGCTCTACGATAATCTCACCCAATACTAAAATAATATCCGGCTAACTTCCATTTTGTTGTGTTTACATTTTGAACTCACCAGATCGAATTTATGCATCGTCGTTTTACGATCTAAAACCATAAACCCAATATGTGCATACTTTTTGTGGAGAAAGGTGAGCAGAGTCGTGCCTACTATTACAGTTACAGAAGGCATCAACGATTTTTTTTAAAAATCATAAAACAAACTTTACACACAAAAAATGTTAACAGACGTTTTGTTGTTGTAAATCTTGTTTTATGAAAAAGTACTCTGCTAACCCAAACACAAACTTTAAAATAAACAGTATCATTCAAAAATCTTTTTTTCTAAAACATCTGCAAAAAAATATCATCGAAATCTACACTTTTTTTTTGTCGGACAAATCTGATCCCAAAACTTTTTTTATTTACATTATACTGATCTTTTTAGCATCAACCATCAATCGGGAATTGTACATTGGTCACGTCATTCTGTTTGCATTAGGGGTCTCTTTACTGGTTTCAATATGTTTGGGACAAAGTTATTGAACATTCCGTGCTTGTGGTTTCTGAGTCAACAAAAGATATCTGCTTTCGGGAATAGCCATCGAGCATATGGTAGGGTTCATACTCTAGGGGGGATAAAGAATCATCTCGCACCAATTTTATGCTTGGCTACCATGTAAAAGAGGAAATGAAATTATAATTTGTTAGTTTGTATTGACAATTATACAAATGTTTTTATACACATATTAAAGTTTATCCCAACTACATTTGGAGTTTTTTTTTTTTTTTTCGGCTAAAGAAAATTAATTAATCGTGAAACGAGTTTACAATATCATCAGATAAAGCAGTACATACATCCCCATAGAGAAGAAGGTCAGTCGATGATGAGAAGTGAGACAAAGAAGGACAGTGTTGTGCTAATATTTGTATAATTTGAGAATTATCTGTATAATTTTAAACATATATTTAACTAATCAACCCTTATTATAAAGGTAATCTTTATCATAATAGGATTCCCTAATAAAGAAAACAAAGTGTATCTGGATTGATTTAAACCAAGAAGGATTCCATTTATATCACACCAGACTATGAAAGTGAATATACATCTAAAGAATACAAATTTCTTGGGATTCATTTGCTTCTCCACATAGGACGCAGTTATGATATCGTCTCCAAGCTCTGATGCGGCTTTCTTGGGGTAGACGATACTGCAAGCCAAACTTTAAAACTCCACCTCGGGAAGCTCTAAGAGAACCAAACGACTCGATGACAGGTACCATTGTATTGGAGATAACTTGGGATGTAATCTTCCATCGTATTGGAGTTAGGAGATAACTCGATGCCATGGTACCATCGTATTGGACATTTCTTGTGGTGCCATAAACCAGATGTTTTCAAATTCAACCTAAAGGTTGAATATCTGTATATATGGGTTAAAGCTCTCACAGCCTTATTTCATTCCATGTAAGAGAAGATGAGAAACAAGGTTTGAAAATATCTGGTTTACCACAAGAAAATGTCCGGCCATGCAGAGGTCTATTAAATATGACTACGTTAGTGTATGGAGAAGGAGAAATAGGTTTAAAGGAAGCTAACCATGGTTTTTTGAATAATGGAAGCTAACCATGTTCATCCTAAGCGTCCCGACTACGATCAGATTGCTGCTCACTTTACTGCCCTTAGGAGCCAATAACAAGAGCAGATGCCTTGACCTTATAAATTCCCCGCTCTTATTCTCTCATACGAACAAAAAGTATAATCCATCCAGAATCCATTGTTATGTGATTCAGTCTCCCACCAAAAAAACAAACAGGGGAACATACTTGTACTTTTTCTCAGTCTAAGTGAAGCCTAAAAGTACATGAACATTAAACTGTAGTATATATTACTTCTACACCTTTCTTTGGGATGCTAAAATAAAATATCAATGCAAACCTACTTCTTAGGTTCTATTTGTTAAGTGGACTGAAATATCGAAGGTCGTATATATATAGTTTAGTAACCAAAGTCAACGGCTTGAAATCATAAAATCCTGCTCTCCGAATCGATGCCCATTTCTTTGAGTACAGCTTATATATAATTTAACCCTTTTAAACGTTGGCAAGTTGATATTTAGATAAGACTCATAGGAAGCACTCATCATAAATAAATATTGGAATAAATCAGTGGTTTGTGATTTGAAATGCGTTTGCATTCTTAATCAATCTATCTAACAACTACCAATAAACTTTTTTATAAAATAATTGTAAGAGAATGATGGACCACGTTAAAAATATCTGGAAAACTAGTACAATAAAATACTAATGGATAATAGAAGTGTAAAACAATATTTTGGTTTGAAATTTTGAATGAAACGGACTAGGTTTTATGATTGGAGAGAGGGAAGGGAAAAGTGGAGAAGTGGAGAAGCTGACCCATTCCTTCACCGACTTTTAAGCTTTAAGCGGTTGACTTCTTCTGATGACATGAACCCTTTGTGTTATCTTTGTGTTTTAGTTTACTTGTTTGGAGTTTATATCTTTCTTCTGCCGAAAGTCTAGGAATTCATAGAAAAAGAAAAAAAAAACAAACAAACCAAAAACAAAAACAAGGCTTCAGCTCGAAACACGCATTACAACGGTTGGTTTATATTATTCAATCCTGGACAGTCCATAAACGGAAAACAACAAGGACGATATATACTAATTAAAGATAAGGTATCGGGATTTCCAATCTTAGGCTAGTTAAATATTTATCCGTACCACAATTTCCTTATATTGTTAGTTAGTTCGTGATTTGTAATTCCATATGTATATCCTATAGATGTATCTGTTGAAAACATTCAGTTTCAAGGTTGAATCTTTATAACGCCCGGCTTCAACTTCAAGTTAGTGTAGACGAAACTAATAAATCTGATCTAACCCAATTGGCGTTAGAAAGCTAGAAGCTTTATACATCCAAACAGCTTGTATATATTCACTTATATGGTGATAGACTGATAGCATAAAACGGGTCATGGGCACAAGAGATACTTTTATTGAGTTGGTTGAAACATGGTGAGACACAAATGATGTTGAATTAGAATATTTATAAAGCTTTTCTTATTTGTTTGTTCCAAACTTGGTCGGTTAATTGTTTGTCTATTGTATGTAGGTGGGGACGGGTTTATAAAATAAGAAAATAAAAAAGTCAAACCTGATTTTGACCACTAATAGCTAAACCTTTGAGAGATGAGCGTAGCTAAAATACAGGTGACGTCGTAATCAATTGCTTCAATCTCATCTCATGTCATCCTTAGCCGCGATTAGCCGACCATCCTATCATCAATATTTATAATACTCCTATTAACAAGAAAAAGAAAGAATGTTTCACCGTCCAAAAGAAAAACAGAGGAGTGCATGGTACGGACCTGAGAGGGAGGGGTTGGATATTTTGCTTAGTGATATACATGTCAACATCTCAGTTAAGACCCACCGGCTCTGAATGTGATATATAAAGAGGAAAACGATTTCATAACCACACAACACATCTCTCTCTCCCTCTGTCTCTACCGCTCTTCCTCTGTTTTCCATAAGAGAGAGAGAGGAAGCCACAGATTCCTCTTCTCTTTTTATATATTTCCAGTGGATCTTTCTGACACGTTCTTCTACCTAGTTACCTGTATATATATATGGCTACTGCTGCTGCTAAAAACAAGGGAAAATCCATCAAGGGCCTCGGTACCAGCGAGGCAGAGAAAATGGATCCTGAGATGGAGTCGGAGGAAGAGCTTCAATTTCAGAGTAAAAATAATTCGGGTTCTGGCTCCGAGATGTGGAAGCCGTATTTTGGAGAAGCTTCCTCGACGTCTCAGAGAAGCCTTAGAAAGACGAGGACCCTTGACCGACACAACCCTTATCTCTTATCCTCCTCCTATGCTAATGCTACTCCTGATCAGCCGCAAGCAACTACTTCCCCAGCCGCTTCTTCAAGGGTCGTTTTCCCCTTTTCCCTCGCTCCATCTATTCAGAACCAGCGACAGTTTTTATACCCGAATGACAACCCCGCAAGGCAAACACAAATGATCTCGTTTGGTCCTCAACTGCAGATGCCGCCATTTTTAAACGCACAGCAGCAGCAGCAGCAGCAACAACATCTGCTGCAGTACTGGAGAGACATACTGAATTTGAGCCCGAGCGGAAGAATGATGATGATGAACATGCTAAGACAAGAAGGTGATCTGTCACTGCCACTGCAACTAGCGAGACCGCCAATCCAACCCTTCAGCGCCACCAAGCTGTACAGAGGGGTGAGACAACGGCACTGGGGGAAATGGGTCGCCGAGATCCGCAAGCCAAGAAACAGAACGCGTCTCTGGCTCGGGACATTCGACACAGCAGAGGAAGCCGCCATGGCCTACGACCGGGAGGCCTTCAAGCTGCGTGGGGAGACCGCCAGGCTTAATTTCCCCGAGCTCTTTCTGAATAAGCAAGAGTCAACTCCGGTGCATCATCAGAAACAGTATGAAACGCCGGCTGCTAGTGAGGGGGCAAGCGAGAGAGGAGATGACGATTCGAGCGTGTCAGTGGGAGGGTTGAGTGATGAGACCGGGTGGGCTGAGGCATGGTTCACTGCAATCCCAGAGGAGTGGGGACCTGGAAGCGCTCTCTGGGATGATTACCACTTTCCCATTTCTTATAACCACAATGAGAAGGAGGAACATGAACCACCCCGACAAAACTAAACTCTGAATTCTTCTCATGATTTTACAAGCTAGTTAGCACCTTCACTTTGTCAGTATAGTCCTCCTATCATATATATAGAGATGCTTAGTTAGTTTTATGACTTTGTGATATTGGATGGAGACAGTTTTTGTTATCTCCCTCCATAATTCCCACATTCTGATTCTCTATTACCGGCGTCGGTTTTTTTGTTTTTGGTTTGATCGGTGATAGTGAGAATCTAATGGGATCAATCATTACCATTTTCACACATATATATATTCCATTGGTGTTTGTACTTCATTTTATTCTTAATCATATCAAAGAGACTGAGAAGATCAGTAACTCAACTAGTAGATTTTGAGACCATGCAATGGATTGATATTATTATTATGTCTAAATCGATGTAGCCACGTAGGTGAGTATATTTTGGTTTTTGAATTGGTAATTTCGGTTTGGTTCGAATGAGATCGGATAGGTTAATCCGGATTGAACACTAAAACTAAACTAACCCACGAAAGCTGAGCTCCTGCAAATGTTCTTATGGGCTTTGTTACAAAACAACGGGCCTTAATCCGGGCCTAGTCCGAAAGTGGGGGAGTGAATGAAGAACGCAGGAGACACGTGTCAGACTTGTGACAACTCGTGTTGAGTTGGGAGGAGATAAGCAAGTAAACTCAGAAGATCCAAGTCCAACCAGCCATTGATTTGATCCTCCCATGGCTATCACTTGATTGATTAAGCCAATCCTCTCCAAAGTCTCCTCTCTTTCTCTCTTAACTTTTCCCCTTTTGGTTACTCCCAAATGGCTGCAATCGCTTCTCTTTCCTTTCCTGCGTTGGGACAATCGGACAAGATTTCCAATTTCGCGCCTTCCCGTCCTCTCGCTTCCGTCTCCGCCATCTGCAGGAGGTTTTCTCGCCTATCTTTGACTTCTTCTAGGGCTTCCACTTCATCTTCGAGATCTATTATCCACTGCATGTCCACTGTTACCGGTGAATTTCTCTCCTCTCTCTTTCCTGTCGTCACATTGTACTTGAAGTTCCTCTTGTTTTATCTGTCTGTGTGGCCACAAGTCTTTGAGTAGTAAAAGGATCAATTTTGTTAATGCAGAAGAACTCTCCCAGTCCCCTTTATGTTACTCAGTTACTCACAACTCTTTATGTTTTGTTTCAGATGTGCCTCCTGTATCCGAGACAAAGTCAAATTTCCTAAAAGCTTACAAGCGACCCATCCCCAGTATCTATAACACGGTTTTGCAGGAGCTCATTGTACAGCAGCATTTGATGAGGTACAAGAGGACTTACCGTTACGATCCTGTCTTTGCCCTCGGCTTTGTCACTGTATATGATCAGCTCATGGACGGATATCCGAGCGATCAGGATCGAGATGCCATTTTTCAAGCTTACGTAGAAGCTTTGAATGAGGATCCTAAGCAATACCGGTTACCCTCTCTCTCTCGCTTTTATTCTTACTTCCCTCTCCTCCTCTTTCAATTGTCTTGTTGAAGAAAGATGAAAACAGTTTGTGCCTTTTTTTATTCTTCTCCACAGAACCGATGCGCAGAAGATGGAGGAATGGGCCCGAAGTCAGACTTCCGCGTCACTAGTTGACTTCTCCTCTAGGGACGGAGAAGTTGAAGCAATTCTCAAGGACATTGCAGGAAGAGCTGGGAGTAAGGAGGGCTTCAGTTACAGCAGGTTCTTCGCTGTTGGCCTCTTTCGTTTGCTTGAGCTTGCAAGTGCAACTGATCCAACTGTCTTGGACAAGGTCATATACCATTTCGTCTTCCATTTTTTTAAGCAAATCTTAAATCACCCATTTCACCCCTTAATTCTGTTATGCGATAGTATCTTGAAAATCAATCGTGTGATGGACTGATTTTCACCAACTTTGGTTTTTTCTTGCCATTCTGTTGCCTAATTCTATATCAATTTTGGTGTCTAGAGGAAGGAATGTCGCTAGCTCTTGCGTACATGTCACGTTTGCATAGCCATTATGTTCCCTGGCATTGTGCAAGTGTATTGTTATTTCTGACTTGTCACATTTACCTTAGAGGTAATTTTGATCTCTGTGTCTAATGGAACAGCTTTGTGCATCCCTAAATATCAACAAGAAAAGCGTCGATCGGGACCTCGACGTGTATCGCAACCTGCTGTCAAAGCTTGTCCAAGCCAAGGAATTACTCAAGGAATATGTCGAGAGGTACTGATGCCAAATCCTATCTATCTTTGTATACTTCAGCAATTATACTGCCTGCTGCATGATGAAACTTTTGGTTTTAAAAATAACAAGACTGTAGCATGGTTTACATGGTTATCACAAGAGCTGTATGTTAAATCTTAGCCTCGTGGAACATTAACTGTGGGCATTATTATTTCTGGTTACTCAGGGAGAAGAAAAAGCAAGGGGAAAGAGCCGAATCCCAGAAAACTAACGAAACAATCTCCAAGTGTCTGGGAGATAGCCTATATAATCCATCTTTCTTGGTTGAACGGAAATCCTAAACAATCTATGATTGTGCTTTTTATTTTATTTTGTTCTTAGTAACAACAGCAACTACTTCGCCCAAGATATACATGTGCTCATTTCTTCTTTCTTGGTTGAACGGAAATCCTAAACAATCTATGATTGTGCTTTTTATTTTATTTTGTTCTTAGTAACAACAGCAACTACTTCGCCCAAGATATACATGTGCTCATTTCTTCTTTCT
The DNA here is from genome assembly GCA_900406495.1 of Sisymbrium altissimum. Taxonomy (NCBI): domain Eukaryota; kingdom Viridiplantae; phylum Streptophyta; class Magnoliopsida; order Brassicales; family Brassicaceae; genus Sisymbrium; species Sisymbrium altissimum. Next base: position 56,860 of record OVBI01000600.1, read on the forward strand.
TGGTTGAACGGAAATCCTAAACAATCTATGATTGTGCTTTTTATTTTATTTTGTTCTTAGTAACAACAGCAACTACTTCGCCCAAGATATACATGTGCTCATTTCTAAGAACTTTTCAGACGTGTATATGTTTGATCTGGTCTTTACAAGGACATATCTCGCTTTCTCCCCCTCTCGCTCTCGATTCTATGTGTTTTGACATAAACGTCGATGCATGTGTTATGTATGTAGTTAGATATACATTGATGGGGTAGTGTCGTGTCTCTAGTTGCTGCCTTCAGCGGGAATGTGACCAACCATTAGTATGCAACTTCCTCCTCCTTGAAGCTCTGCCTATTTCATTATTAATGTGTTCTCCCTATAAAAAAAACCGTCAAAATGAATCCCCAAAGATCAGATTCATGCTAAGGAATAACAGAGTTCATTTTTGAGTTTTAGCATCTAAATGCTTCGCCTTTTGCCTGAACCCTGTCCTGCAAGGTGCTGCAACATATGCACGAGCAGAACAGGGAACCGCTCTGCTATAAAATCCAGATGCGTTACATAACTGCCTCGACCATTAAGCGTAAACAGCAAAATGAAACGGAAAAAAAAGATGGGTTGGCAATCTGTACCAATTGCTGCTATCTACCCTCCTTTATGAAAAAGTGTATAAATGTGACAAAAAAAGAAATATCGGACGGATAAACCGGAGGAAGAAGGCATAGAATCAACAATAAAAAAAAGGCTAATTGTCTTAACTAAGGTGAGAAATATCAACCTCGTCAGGAATCTTAAAGGTATCTGCAGCACCAAACTTTCTAAATTCCTCGCCCTCAGCCACTGAGTCGTCTTCATTATCATCATACTCTTCTGCGGCATCATGATGGCGGGGTGTCGAAGGGTCGTGCATGCTTCTGGACCGGCAGTCATGAGTTGCAAGCATGTTCACTTGGCCAAGGTGTGAAATCTCTACCATCACAGTTTCATCATCCATTGGCAGTGGCTGTTTCCAAGGTTCCCCATCCATCCTCATGAACGTATGGTCCGTTGCACCTTTGCGAAACTCGAAGCGAATGCGGTTTGCCTAGTCACAAAAGAGAAACCAACTCGAAAAGTTATAATTTGTACGCACTCATCATATCGAAATGTGTCTCTGTGCGTGTGCCTATCACTTCTTTTCGTACAACACTTACCTGGGCAAGTCGTGTGCCGTGTCCATTTGGAGCGAGCAGGACAAGACCGTGCCAAGCATTTCTAAACCCAACAACCTCAATGTAGCCATCATCAACGAATGGTGGAGTCAAGTCTCTCTGTTGTGTCACAAGAAAGAAATATGCATATTATTTTGCAATGGCAAAGATATATTACAGAAATTCGAATGTCAAGAGAATTCGGGGCCTACATCGCGTTGTTTCCTGGGATTTGGTGTGCCCCATGGATTTAGTCCTCCAGAAAAGCTTGGCAGATTCAGACATACAATGGACCTGATGCTGTGAGAGCAGAAACAAATGTCAGGAATTGGAGTATTTTTCTATCCGAGGTGGAACAGCGTATTGCAAGAAAGTAGGTTATTGATTTGTCCCATTTTAGACGTAATTAGAGATCCAACACAGAAAAATCCCAACACTATCCAACATGGCACCGAAATTGAATTCATGACCGAGACTTAGCCCAGTGATCCCTCGGGACCATTTAGATTGAATGAATAAACATTACCTATGGGGTATGTGGAGGTCATGCCATTGGCCATTTTTATTTGCAATCTTAACCTTTGCAAGCTGGGCTATGTTTCTGCAGAGGAAGCCATAGAGCTGTCCATTATATCGTGCAAGAGAGCAAGATCATATAATACAGAGATCAAGTTACAGACAAATACTGGAAATGTAAGCAATGTGGACTTCATTACCGAGAATATATAACCACCATAAGGTTATATTCATTTAAAATTAGAATATAAAATCTCCAATCATAAGGTGCACACTGATACATTTGTCTATAGAAGTTGAAGAGTATTCAAATTTGACATGGTTTAGCACACAACGAAACCCAGTCAGAGAAATGAAGATATGCAGAGAATAACTATTGGCGCCAAATTTCCTACTGTCATTATAGCAGTACACTTAAAACAAAGGATTGGACGAACTTCATTAAAATCATTTAAAAATCTCCCACGTTGGACAAAATAAAAATGTGAATGGGAAGTTGTTGGACAAAATAAAAATGTGAATGAGAAGCTGGGGGAGCTGAAACTCAGGAACTGGAAAACAGTGAAACTGGAAGAAGTGTATATATATATTCACATCTTACTCACCGTGAAGCAGGGTGGAAAAGAGAGGCACAAAACCATCCTTGCGTGCAACCAAGCTTTACATACGTACTCTAGCAAATTGAAAAATCGGAATGTGAAGCCAATGCAAAGTAATTATTACTTGTTTAGTTTTAATCCCAGTAACGGGGTATAAAAATGGAAGCGTAACCACACTAACAAAATCCGAATCAGAGCAGAAGCCTTCAGGGTAAACTTCTAAGAAATGGGTAAGGAAACTTCAAGAACAAGGTACCTGATTAACCAGCTGATTCTTAAATTTTTCAGGGTGCAGCTTCCTCTCGGAATGAAACGCATAAGAAATTTGAGCATCCATTCCTGCACAAGCACAATCGAACTTTTAAGAGGATTTGTCGTTGAAAATTGACCATACTAACAAAAGAAAAGCCCTGCACTGCCACGTGGATATCAACACAGACAATCCAATACCTTCATGGCAATTTATATAAAATAATTAGTATAATTGCTAGCACATCAATCATCTCAGTGAGATATCACAACACCGTAAGGGAAACCTAACCGCGGTGCTACTATGCTTACACTACTTGAGGAAAATCCAGAGTTAAATGGAAGCAGATGAGCATTTGTAGAAACAAAATTTCTCACCAAGGCTAAAGTAATTCCAGAATCCCCCGCGAAATGTGTGGTAGCCATCCTGGGAGAGTGAAGGTATCCAAAATGGCACAAATGAGACAGTTATTTCGTGGCCGAAAAATAGTATAGGATATTGTTTACCCTATTTAGTTCATCAGTCGGAGAAACACGGTGAAATGCATGTAGAGAATGTGGTAACTCAAGAGGTGCGAGAGGATCACAAGAGCCTTGTGTGGGAGTCTTCATCCTCATAAGTATGTGCCAACTAAAAGTAGAGAAATGTATTCAAGAGTAATTCACCATCCAGAACTATAAACTCCATTGTAAAAAATAAATAAAGAGATATCTACATACTTGTCAATCTTCATCTCTTTGGCCTTGAGCACTTGATCCAAAAACAATTCCACTGAAGCTCTATCTGTTCCGGGATTCTTCTTTCCCTGAAGAGAGCAAAAGAGGCAGGACGGATTGAAAGGGTTGTGATGGTAAAGAAAGATATGAACATACCCTAAAGTAGTGAGTGTACCCACCCATCCAAATGCAAAGGGAAGGTTATTTCCTGTACCCAAAGGCACCGTGGCGATTGGAGGAGGATGTGATAATTTAAGGTCACAAACAACTCCAAGGAGCCAGCCAGCAGTTCCATCACCTCCTGCAACCTAAAGACCAGCAATAATCACAAACGGGGTTTCTTTTGGTGAAAGAGAGTGTTGTGATTAAACTCACAATTATTTTTAACTTGTCCCGAATGTGACGAGCGAAATCATCATCCTTGAGCCTCTCGAGGTTAAGATAGATTCTGCGGAGCACCTTATCGGGAGTCTCTTGCCCGAGATCAAAGACCTGAGCACCAGACCACTGGTTTAATACAGATAAAAAAAAAAAAAGAAAAAAGAAAAATAAGATCCATTACCTGCTCATCATTGAGAAGAGAGCGGTAGGTGATGAGGAGTTCCCCACCCAACTGACCACCGCTTTTGGAGTTGATGAAGACAAGGACGGGGCTCTCAGGTGGAGCGATGGGCAGTGCCAGAGCCTCCGATTCCGGCGAGAGGACGTAAGTAGGGATGTAGAATTTTTTGACAAAATCTGATAAGCTGTTGTAGTTATCCATGCCGTCGTCTGACTGCAAACACCACTAAGGATTCAGATTCAAAAAAAAAAAAAACAGATCCACAAAAGGAAAACAGTACCGTACGTACCATTGATTGGAGGGAGATCGTGGAAGCAGAAGACGAAAAGGGAGAAATAAAATACTAGAGAAGAAAGAATCGGGATCCGAAATGGTAATGATAAGGCGTAATTCCAAATGATATTCTTGTCTTGTACATTAATTAATATAAAAGGGAAAACGTAAAAGAAGATGAAGAAGATTCATGGAATACTTGGCGCTTCGGAGAAAGGAGCAGGGTCCCACGTGCGAGATTCTTCGCAGCGACGGCGCCTGCGGATTCTCACGCGGACTCAGTCATGCGCCGCGTTCGCCGTCAATCCGTTTCTTTGTTTCTAAATATGAGCCCGTTTCATTTGTTGATTTGAATTAGATTGGCCTTAAAATCTTGGCCCGTTAATTTACAGGTCTACTCTTGAACCCAGTATAAAATTAAATTACCAAACGTTTTATCTATCTTAAAAATACTCAGATTTTTCACATGCTAATAAACTACTTTTTACTTTGTGCTTTTGAAATTTTTTTTTTTTTTTAAATCACAGTTTCTTGTGCACAAAAAAAAATCAGAGTTTCTTTTTGAGTTATTTACCTATAAAGACATTTTGCCAACTTTTTAAAACACTTTAGGCACTTGGAAGGGGATAGGCACTTTGGACTTTTACTTTCAAACCCTTTTAATTGGGCTAACAAATATTTGAGAATTTGTTTGGTGTTATTAGGCGGTGGGTTTTGAGTTTCGAAATTTTTAAAATAAAGCCCATAATGGGGGAAACTTATTTCTTCTGAGGTTTTATTTTATTTTACAGTTTTCTGTAAAAATCATGAAAAAAAATTTATAGTGTTAAGAGAAACCGCCGTCAGTCTAACCCTAGATCTTATTCCGTTACAGTCGAAAATATATTTGGTTATTGTGTTTTAAAAATGTTATATGTTTTTAATTAAATATATTTTAAAAATTTTGAATAGTGTTTTATTAAGAATAATTTAGATATTTTATGCTGAGAATGAACAAGAGAGTTCTATTCATCCAAAATGATTTTTCAAATAATAGAATAGATTTTTCATATAGATAAAATAAACATAGCAATAATCCAGAGTTTCTATACAAATACTCCTTATATTTCAAAATATAAATTATTTTGGTTGAATACACAATTATTAATAAAGTTCTTTATAAAGCAAAATATGATTTAATATATAAAATAAATATAAATCAACCAATTAAGAATCAATTTATTTACTATAATTGGTCACACACTATTTAATAAAGGTAAAATGTGCTTTGAAATATGAGAACAATTTATATATTGAAACAAAAGAATGGCTATTGGGACAGCATGGGCTGCTTTCAAAATCAGAAAGGCTATTAATCCGAAGAGCGTAATCAAGCCTTCGACGCTTGCGAAATCCGCCATTAAGTCTGCAGCTTCAGAGAAGAAAGCTTAGGAAGGGGGTTCCCGATGAAGCAAAAAGCAGGCCACTGATGCTGTTTGTTTGTAATGTCTATTGTCTTTTGATGCGGAAGTGAAACTGAACAGTGGTTTGGACTACTGGTTGGTATAAGTGTTTTATCTGTTTCTCTGAGAATCAGCTGTGTATCATAATCACAGGCGCAATCAAAACGAAAGAGTGAGGGGAAGCTGCAAAGTCTCTCTCTCTCGGCTTGGTTTCTTCCTCTTTCGAGAAGAAGGAGACGGGAGCTTTGCGTATTTGTTTAAGATTTTTAATGGCGCCATAACCGAACCAAACGACTCTCTTTCTGCCACTCTCCAACATTTAAGTATGCGAGTCCAAAGGCCCAACTTTAATTTACTATGATTTACTAAACGCCCATTTACATTAAAGACGAACAATGAACCAATTAAAATTTTGGAAACTAACATTGGCCCATTGGGCTATGTAAGAAGTAAATATAAGTACCAGCGAAACAAATTAATCGACTTAATTGTGTTCCAGCCCAAACAATAAAAAGAAAACCCTTTAAATCGTTTAAAGAAAGCCCAATGGGCAATGTAAGAAGTAAATATAAGTACCAGCGAAATAAATTAATGGACTTAATTGTGTTCCAGCCCAAACAATAAAAAGAAAGCCCTTTAAATCGTTTAAAGAAAGCCCAATGGGCAATGTAAGAAGTAAATATAAGTACCAGCGAAATAAATTAATGGATTTAATTGTGTTCTAGCCCAAACAATAAAAAGAAAGCCCTTTAAATCGTTTAATAATAACATGAATTGCAGGAGAGAACTAAACCAAAAGCATAGAAATATCTAACATACGAAGAAGGATCATTAAAGAAGTATAGTATGTCGTAATAAAATATGTACCCGGTTTGATGTCTCGTGGACAAACTTTTGATGATGTGAAAATTTTTTCTTTGAAGAAAATAATTTTTATCATTTAACTAAGAAGATCAAGATTTAGTGGTTTGAAGTTTGATAAGACATGCAAGACAAACTTTAAGATTTAAAGTATCGATTTCAATGTTTTAGGTTTATCATACAAAATTAGGGGATTGGGGAAACAAAATTAGAGATTGGAATACAAATTTAAGGGCACTGATATATATTTAAGGGTTTGGCATACAAGATTTCGAGTTTAAGATACAAACTATCAATATTTGGGGTTTGGGATACAATTGGGATTTTTTAGGGTTTAGGGTTTAGGGTTTAGGGTTTAGGGTTTAGGGTTTAGGGT
>OVBI01000601.1:0-63571 GCA_900406495.1 Sisymbrium altissimum
AATGTTTCGATAAACTTCATTGTCGGTATACGAGCCTGTTTCTTGTAGTGAGACGAAGGCTAAACACAAAGCTAAAAGAAGACTGTTTTGGGAATGTGATTCAGACGGGAATAGTAACAGCCAAAGTTGGGGAGATTCTAGACCATGGATTAGGCTGGTTGGCTCTGAAGATAAACAAGATGGTGAGGTCACAAACCGATGAAAATGCTAAAGCATTTGCCGAGAATTGGGTTAACAAGGTAGAGATTCCAGTTTCTGTTAGCGCCACTCTACTTGTTACTAGCTGTCCCCGGTTCAATGCGAATGGAAACGATTTTGGTTGGGGTAAACCGATCGGTTCACGTTCTGGACCACCATTTGGCGATGATAAACTCGTGGTTTTCCAAGGTGTTGAAGAAGGAAGTCTTGAATTTCAAGCTTGTTTTCCGTTTCAAGTAATTGCAAAACTAGTGAGGGATGGTGAGTTTTTGGAGTTTGTGGACATTTCTTCATGATTTGTGTCAGCTATTTGTCTTGCCATGTTCGACTGTCTATGGGCTTAATTGGGGCTTTTAATCTAGTTTCTTTTAAAATTAATTAATTTCTATCGAATCTTTAGAATTTCTAATTTTCTTTTTGAATATTTCTGCCTTAAACCTTGATAAGAATGCTCTTTTTTAATTTTGTCGTGAGAGTAATTAATGTTCTTAAATCCGTAATCCATTTTATTAAAAAAAAAAAATTAACTAGAGGAAAAAAAGATGGAGCTATGTTGTCTTTTTTAGAGACACACCCAGTGGGACTCGAACCCACAATCGCTTGATTAGAAGTCAAGCGCCTTATCCATTAGGCCATGGGTGCCCGTTGTTACAACTGCGGTTTGTTTGTATTTTAAACGAGAATATAGGACTTGAGTAAAGTTCGCTTATTGGTCATATCATATATTTACCGTATGTCCGTATCAGATGTCGTTAGCCTTTCATATATAATGGCAAGATCTTTCTCTTCCCGCCTAAACTTGGAGCTCGGCAATAAGCTGAAGGGATTGGTGTCAGAACAGCTCCACGACGAAGCACTGAGACTGTACAAGCAAAAGATTCATCCTTTAGGCACTAATGGCTTCACAGCGATCCTTCCTTCTGTCATCAAAGCTTGCGCTTTTCAACAGGAGCCTTTCTTACTTGGCTCACAGCTTCATTGCGTTTGTTTCAAGTCGGGCGCTGATCGTGATGCCGTTGTTTCCAATTCTCTCATCTCTATGTATGCGAAATTTTCTACCACATACTCCGCCCGCAAAGTATTCGATGAAATGCTTCTAAGAGATACCGTTAGCTATTGCGCCATCGTCAATTGTTATATCCAGGATGGGTTGTTGTATGAAGCGCTAAAGTTTCTCAAGGAGATGTACTGTGAGGGTCTTGTTCCGAAGTCGGAGCTAGTTGCATCTTTATTGGCTCTCTGTACTCGCATGGGGAGCGGCATTAAGGTAGCAAGAATGCTTCATGCTCTTTTTCTTGTTGACGAGAGGATGGAGGAATCAATTCTCTTATCAACGTCATTGGTTGATATGTACTTGAAGTTTCATGATCCTGCAGCGGCCTTCCATGTTTTTGATCAAATGGAGGTGAAGAATGAGTTCTCATGGACCGCCATGATCTCTGGTTGTGTCGCAAATCATAATTATGAAATGGGCATTGGTTTGTTTCTAAAAATGCAGAGAGAAAATGTGAGGCCAAATCGTGTCACACTCATCTCTATTCTGCCTGCATGTGTAGAATTGGGTTCTGGCTTAAGGCTGGTGGAGGAGATTCATGGATTTTCTTTACGTCATGGATTCCATTCTGATGATCGGTTATCAGCTGCTCTTATGACCATGTATTGCAGATGTGGTAATGTACGTCTCTCTAGGTTACTATTCGAAGAATCAAAAGTCAGAGATGTTGTAATGTGGAGTTCAATGATTGGTGGCTATGCCGAGGCTGGAGACTGCTCTGAAGCTATGGATCTGTTAAGTCAAATGAGAAGAGAAGGAACTGAACCCAACTCGGTTACTCTGTTGGCTATTGTCTCAGCTTGCACCCATTCAGCATCACTGAGTTTTGCATCTAGTATCCATTCTCACATCCTGAAATGTGGCTACATGTCAAATATATTATTGGGCAACGCCCTCATAGATATGTATGCAAAGTGTGGCAGTCTTCTTGCGGCGCGTAAAGTATTTTCTGAACTTGATGAGAAAGATCTTGTGTCATGGAGCTCAATGATAAATGCATACGGTCTTCATGGGCATGGTTCAGAAGCTTTGGAAATCTTTCAAGGGATGATAAAATGTGGAGAGGAAGTAGATGCAGTGGCATTACTTGCAGTATTATCGGCTTGCAACCATGCTGGACTGGTAGAAGAAGCTCAGACTATATTCATGCAAGCTGACAAAACTAACCAAATGTCACTCACATTGGAGCACTATGCTTGCTATATCAATCTTCTTGGCAGGTCTGGGAAGATCGACGATGCCTTAAAGGCTGTAAGAAATATGCCCATGAATCCAAGTGCAAGAATATGGAGTTCTCTGCTATCTGCTTGCGAGATTCATGACAGGCGTGATATTGCGCAAAACGTTATTGCAGACGAGCTAATGAAATCTGAACCTGACAATCCAGCCAATTACGTATTGCTGAGCAAGATTTACACAGAATCTGGTAATTGCTATGGTGCAGAAGAAGTAAGGAGGGTTATGCAGAGACGGGGACTGAAAAAATGCTACGGATTCAGTAAAGTTGAATCCTGAATTACAGAATGTAGGTTGCCAAGGAAAATATCGGCATCCTATATCTAAGCACTGTTCTCATTGTGGAGTTCAAAAGCAGCATCACTGATGCACTCTCTTGAAGAATTTTCCAACAATGGAAGTGAGGATTAGATCACAGAGCTTTGCTGAAATTGGTTTTCAAGGAAGCAAATGTCACGGGGCCACCGATCCTATTTCATGCTTTTGGTTTTCTTTGGCGACATGAACCGAACTGCGAGGGCTGCCAACCTGACCATCTAACGAGTTTATGATCGCTGCTATGTTGTCTCACTTTGTGGAACCAATTTGAGCCTTTGCTAAGTGATTCTTTGTCGATGTGATAATATGCTAATATGGATGTGAAGAAAGACCATAAACGAAACCTGCAATTTCTGAAGCCTGAAGGTAATTTATGGCCTGATAATTAAGTGGGTGGACCTCTCAAGAGAAGTCAGAAAAAAGTGTATTGAGTTTATCGGCTGGCCCCATGTAATTATGCAAGTCCAAGGTGCATAAAATAGTAGATATCATAGAACGCCATTTCTAGCCTTAGTTAGGTTGAAGATGTATTTGAGAACATAAGGAAACAACCTGTAGCCTACTACAAGTAAATTCTGGCACAGTACCATCATATCCGCAAGTTGGTTTCGAGTCATACAGCCTGATATTGTACGGTTTATGCAGAGGTTGGTAATTGGAGAAGTGTAAGAAAAGGAGAGGAAAGTCGTGTGGGAATGATATTGAAAACAAAAACCTCAAACATGCAACATAAGATTTAGGTTGGACGCCATTCCACATCATTTCATTCATGCTAAACGTCTTAGAAGTCATAGAGAAGACAAGGAATACAGGCATGCATAATCTCAGACACAACAAACTGCATGCTAAATAAAACAAGTTCAAAGACAAGGATGCAAGTATACCCTCACAAATAAGCAGCTAAAGGGACGAGGTAACTAGTAGTTAAACAATATTGAGCTAAAAGTGACTGCCAGCGTCAGACTAGACTGTTTATCCAGTCAATGTCCATCATGAGGAAATTGTCCAGCTGTAAGTCTTCTACTGAGAATATTGATTCTGCACTTGCGTCGACTGGGAGATAATGTTCGTTGGCCATCTCCACAAACTCAGTAGAAACAGATGCATCAGGGGAAGCAGGAACCTGAGAGGAAACCTGATCTGTTGCCGGGATAGTGGTGGTAGGAGAAGGCACAGACACAACTGATGAAGCATAGTTTGTTGCTATTGTCTGTATGTCATGCTTGGACAGAGGCCGGACAGAACCTTCAGGAAGCTGAGGCTTTTTACTAGTGGGAAAATTGAAAACTCCCTTCTCACCTCTAATGCAGAACAAAGCAGCGTCATAGGCTCGAGCTGCCTTCTCTGGAGCATCATATGAACCTAGCCATATTCGTCTTCCAGTCCTTGGAACTCTGATTTCAGACACCCACTTTCCCCACGCCCTCTTTCGGACACCCCTATAGCATTTAAATCTTCGGTCTTCATGAGCTTCTTCGAGTGACGAGCTAAGAAAAGGAGATTTAGGAGTAGAGGGTGGCATCATTTCCGTAACAGAAGCAGATTTTCCAGATTAGTGTTTAACAGCTTTATGCACAAGTATAAGGACTGTAGGAACTGAAAAGTAAGGGTATCGAAGGCAGAAAGAGCGTTTGTGTTGAACTAAGGAGCAGGTGGAGATGAAATGAAGGGGCACGCCATGTTTGTCAACAGCACGTGGCATCGAAGAAACTGGGGTTGTGCCAGGATAGTAGAGTCCTGGAGAGTTCCATCCGCGGGTATCGACTGACAAGGTAAAAGCCAATTTTATTTGTCAAGCATACGTTTCTTAAAAGAGAGACACCGCAAAAAGAAAGTAAAAAGGAGGGGAAGAACCTATGGGTTGTTACAAGTCAAATGTCCGTTTTTTTCGAAGTTGAGACACGCGTAAGAACCACCGCAACTTCTGGAGATTTTATGCGATCAATCCAAAGCTAGATAAAGTTTCAGTTTTCTTCCATGTGTCAGCCAGAAAATCGGTAAAAGCGTTAATGTATACTGACATTCTTTGATGGAAAGTTTTGATCCAAGTCCTGTGAGCGTTAAATTTTTTATCTCAAGTCGTAGATAGTCCTGGAACCTCAGCTACTTCTTGTATTCCTGTGATCCGAGGAACCAAGCCTAACAACATTGAAACGAAGAAGTTAACAAACTGTATATTGGGAGAGAAAGAGCCAAGAAAAAGGTAAGATGGCAAGCAAATCATTTAAGGTTAGAAACATTAATAGGAACATATGACCTTAATTGTGCAATTATATGTACTTCAGTTTGGAGAATCTTCTACTATTACCTAGATGGTCCATCAGCATCATGGATGTCCCATCAGCAAACTGCAACTGCATAAAGACAGGTACGCATACAATATATATCAGCTAGTATGGAGATATCTCCACTGAGAAAACTCAGTTTATTAAACGAAGATCCAGACTTGAATTCATCATTAATGGACTACTCTAGTTGCTACCTTTTTGTCTTTGACGCATAGACTTGGCCTTCAATTTCAGAAAATGCCTAAACGCAACACGCAAGAATGCTTCTTGGAGAAATTCGGACACAAACGGATGTTCATGTCTCTTCTTAAGGGTTCTATGGATGGAATCAAGTGCGAGTAACTATTTGAGCAAAGAGACCCTTCTTCCAAAATCTCTGGCTTCTGGATATTTTAGCCATCTTTTTAGTTTACCTTTTGTAAACTTGGTTTTGGTAATTAGGTCTTTTGAACTATCTATTCTCTAAACTACTGCCATATTCCATGTACCTGAGTTTCTATCAGTCATTTTATCATACACTTTTGTGAGCAGTTTCCTTGCCTTGGGTTTCATGCATCCTCCATTTAAACACTCTTCTCTTCAAGCCATCTCACAAATCCTTACAGTGCAAAAGAAAAGTAAAGAGACCAATCTCACACAAACATCTATAAAAAGCAGGCGATGTCATAAACAGACATTATTTACCTGTTCAAGAGTTTACAAGAATATTATAGAGATTGCAATGATTTTGTCACTCCAATCGTTTGAAAGGCTCAGCTTTCAGAATATTAGGATCTGAAACTGTTTGCTTTTCGATTTGAAGCTGGAAAAGTTCAGAGAATTCCTTAAGTAAAGACTCGTGAGCTATATCTATCAACCTCAAATTTCCGACCTTTCCGTGTTCACCATCTCCAAGCAACCCCTCTATGCTCCCAACTTGTCGGTCTCTAAGCCCACATGGAACTATCGAGTTGAATGGAGTTAGATCTGTTGTAACATTAAGAGCCAGACCATGATATGTTATCCATTTCGACACACGAATACCTATTGCCGCCACTTTTTGGTTGCCTATATAACATTTGCAGACGAAAAGAGATCAATCTCAAGATCTATTCTACTTCACCAATAAAAAATCATCCAAAAGAGATCAAAATACAGTACAAAAATCTAAAAGCCAATGTTGGGATCATTTGAGACATACCGACCCAAACTCCAGTTAAACCATCAAGACGTGAAGCTTTGATGGAGAAAGACGAGGAGAGAACACGGATGACAATCTCTTCAAGCGTCCTGAGGTACCAATGAAGATCCATCTCGTGATTTCGAAGATTGATTATAGGATACATAACTAGCTACATTGTTCAAGCAATCACATTCTTTTAGCTTGAACAATTCATAAGAAAACAAAGAACTTTCAATGCATTGTTGAGATTAGTATACCTGACCAGGGCCATGGTAAGTGACTTCACCACCACGCTCAGTTCGATACACGTCGAAAGGAGCATTCTTTATGTCGAAATTGAGATAATCTTCCGAACTGCCAGTTCCCATTGTGTAAACAGGAGAGTGTTGTAGTAAAATCACAGTATCAGGGCAGTCTTGGTTTCTATCAATCAATGCCTTTTTCTCCTCGACAATGCGTTTCTGCCATGTCCAAGCTGTCTTGTATGGAACCAACTGGTCGTGGAGATCAAAACACTGACACCTGAAAAAAAAGATTAATAAATTAATATGCTTGCACTGAAGGTATTCGTGAAAATGCCTCAAACAGAAAAAGAGGTGAGTTTAGAAAATCGAAACTTTACGTTCTTGGGTATTCATGATTTCTCGTGTTTAAGACCTTCACAGATCTGGATACTCTGTTTCTGTTGGCGTTAGTACGAAGGTGATGATGGAGTCCAGAAAGTAAAGTTTCTACTCGATGCAACGACTCCATAATACGGATATTTGGAAGAAGTTAGATATTTAGTTGAGTAGACAAACGTACAGTTAACTCAATTTCTAGCCAATTAAAAACGACTGACAAACACAATTTTGACCCAAAATAAAATAAAAATTAATGTAAATATTCGAAACCGAAAAGCAAGCTTGTGGATAACAGATAGTTTACATGTTTAATCGGAAGAAGAAGATAACAAAAAAAGAGAGTGGCTTTATCTATCATTTTGGTCCGTCATCATCCATTCCATTTCCTCTCGCAACTGGGGTCTGCTTCTCTCTCTCTCTTTCGGTAACTTTCTGGGAAAAAACCCTGTTTCTTATCCGTTTGGAGGTGCTTCGTCTTCTTCTTCTTCACTGAATTCTCTGTTTAGGGATTGTAAAGTTGTTGAATTTACAAAGAAACATGCTGGTTTGTCTGGGTTTCTTCGTTGGAGATTCTGTTTTGCTGCCTTAAAATACAGTCCAAACAATGTTGGGTTTGATTCATGTCCTTGATGAGCTCGTCACTGGTCTTATGCCACTGCTTATCATTCACTAGCCAAAACTCAGTTCCTGAATCATCTTCATCATCATCATCATTCTCTCTCGGTTATAATCATTGTCACTCGATTTCGTCGCGGGGTAAGAGAAGAAAGGGGCTTTGGAGAATAGTTCCCAGTGCCGAGAAGAAGGACAGTCACACGGGTAATAAGAGGAGTAGAAGCTGGTGGCAGAGGTTTTTCTTTGATGATGATGGGAATTGGTTTGGTTTGAGGGACGACAACATTGTTGATGAGACAGCTCAGCTTGAAAAGGATGATGAGATGTCTGATGAAGAGAAATTCGAGACTTGGAAGAGACGAGCAGAGGCCATGGTGGAGCTACGGGAAGGTCAGGAGGAGATTGGGGATAATGATGATGGTGATGGGAATGTGAGGAAGAGGTGGGAGGATTGGATTGTGGATTCAGATGATAGTTTAGTCGAGTCTTGGAGCCGTGACTCTGCTGCTAGTGAGGGAAGTGAAGACAAATCAGAGCTTGATGAATTTACTGGTCCAGAGAGAGGGTTGGTTAAAATGGTGAGGGATATGGTTTTAGGAGTGGAGGAGGAAGATATTCTATACGAAGACCGTGTTTTTCGTTATGCATCTTCAAAATCGGTGAGTTATGATATATTTTCACTCTGCAACATAGCTTTTTCAATTGGCCTTTATTCCTTGCAATTGTAACATATGCATTTTGTCACATGTGTTGTTGAGTGTAATGTTCTTCCGCAAGACTTATCAATGCTCATTGACATTGTAACTCGTTGCAGGCAAAATTTTTGGCGGTATTGATCCTTATACCATGGGCATTGGACTTTTTAGCCCATGATTATTTACTCATGCCCTTTTTAGACAGGTGATTGCTTCATTCAATACTGTTAAGTTCTCCAGATTATGGTTTCATTTGTGTTAGTCCCTATTTTGATTATTTAGTATGTGCCATTACTTACAGATATGTAAAGACTGTACCACTTGCTGCCCAGACGCTTGATGTGAGACGTAGTCAGAAGCTAGAAATGGTAAAGGAACTGAACAGAGAAAAAGCTAGGTACCGTCTTGAAGTCGAGATTGGAAAATCTCCGCCTCTTTCTGATGATGATTTATGGTGGGAGTTGCGGGGTAAAGCGTAAGACACAATGCCACACTTTCTTTTGATGTTTAAGTGTTGAAAACTCATCTTGATCTATATGCCAGATAGTACATTTCCACGCATAGCGTCACTGTTATTTTTTACCTTTTGGTTTCTTCAACAGCTTGGAGCTGCGAGAAGAGTGGAGATTAGAGAACCGGAAAGCATTTGCCAACATATGGTCTGATATGGTGTTTGGGATATCGCTGTTCATTCTTTTGTACGCCAATCAGGGTAGAGTAAGTTTCTGTTTCCAACCGGAAATTTCACCAATCTACAATAACATTTTGAGTTTCATTTCAAGCTACTAGCTGTTAAAGCCCATCTCGTTAACCTATGCCGTTCTTTCATAAACTCTTTTCAGGTAGCCTTACTGAAATTTACGGGATATAAAATCATAAACAACATCTCAGATACGGGAAAAGCATTTCTCATCATCCTTATTACCGACATATTCTTGGGGTAAATGTCCTAATCTTTACATTAGTTAAGAGCAAAACACCAAAAGTTAAAGATATTTAAATCAAAGATGTTACAGTTTTAATAACCTGATATTACCGATTAGGTTGGCTCTATTGATAACCAGTTGTTTAGAGAAGGTATATAAATTAATGCTTCTTTTTGTAGGTACCATTCTGAATCTGGTTGGGAGACATTGTTAGAGATAATAATGGAACATTATGGTCTTGAAGTTGAGCAATCTACTATAACCATTTTTATCTGCCTCGTTCCCGTTGTTATTGACGCTTGTGTTAAGCTCTGGGTACTTCTCTTCTCCTTTTATATCCTCGTTTTGCATTCTGTGTTCCTCCTTTGCTCATTATCTCATTTTGCATTTCAAACTTTCCTTTCTCTCTTGTACAGCTGTTTAAGTTCCTTCCAAGATTGTCTCCGAGAGTTTCCAACATTTTCCAGGAGATGAAACGTCATTAAGTAGTATCCACCATTAAAACCCTCCACTTGAGTTATGTGTTTCTGTCACACAAACCGTTCTTCAGCTTTATTTACTCTCATATAGACACATAAGATAAACATAGGCTATTTTTGTCATTCATCTTGATTTTTTTTTCAATTTTTTTGCTGAATTTTTAGTGAAAGAATTGAGAGATCATAATCTGTTGGCTCTCGCAACAGTGCTTGTCATGTACACAATAAACAAACCTACAAAAGAAGCCCTTTGGGCTTTGGGTTTATGCATACTTGTGAAGTTGTAATCTTCGATATGTTAAGTTAAATATGTTATGCGTATCTTTACGGTAGGCCATAAATATCCAATAATTTTCAGATACGAGTTGCAAAAGTAGGGACTCAAAGAATTATAAGTCTCGTCACCTTTTTGACTTGCCTTTGGCTTTTTGGATGTATAGTTTGATGATTAAGATTTTTTTTTGAAAAAACGATGATTTAAGATTTAAGAGCTCAAACTTCCACACAAAACTCTCATGCCTTTGTTGACTCATGACACGTTTCTCTCTTTTGGTCCAAGCACAATGTTTTAAAAGCTGACCATGCAAGTGTATAAGGTTTTGATTGACAAAAAGCTAAAACAGTTATTTTCAATTCTCCAAAGTTTATACGGTAACTTTTAATCAGTAAACACTATACACCGAAAAACAAATATGTTGTTGAAGGTCACGGCGCGCAAGTAACAAGTCTCTAGATCAAAACCTATTGAAAGTCCACAAAAATGATGCAATATGTAGATAATTAGAGATCCCCCATCAAATTATAATTACGAACAAAACACCAGATTTACACCATTTTAAACCAAGTCATGTACTCATAGACACACGTATATAAGCTACATAGATGATAGATCATCCAAGACATGCAAAACTAATGATTAAATGTACTATACTATTACTAGCTAGCATTTTACTTTTTTACTAGGTAGGGTATTTACCATCACTTTATTAAACGTCTTAAGCGGAACAGTTATTAGTAAACAACAGTTCTCTATGACCAACGGTATGTAATTGGCCCCCATTTAGTATGTGGCGGGTTTCAAGGACCATTGCCCAATTAGAAGATATAACCTCAAATAATCATCATTTTGTATAATTTAATTGTATCACTAATTTACACCATTTGCTATAATAATGTTTTGGTCAAAATCTGAAGCTGACAAATTCCAAAGCACACAGAATAGTGTCGGAAATTAAAAGCAGAGTTGTCCAAACTGGAAATGTCTCCTTTGTTTTTTTATTGTACTTAAAACAAACAAAATATTGGGACAAGAAATTGTAAAGTGAGAACGTGACAAAATGAAAAGAAACCACAGTACAACTAGTAGTGATTAAAGATAATTTAGGAAGAAGGGGGCAAGAGAAAAAAAAAATAGAGAGGAATGTCTGACTCTCTGACAGCAATTCCATTAAAGGCCATCACTTGCAGCCTTTGACTAAATCCTAGCCCTTCGTTCTTATGTGTAACTCTTATTGCAAGACGCAAGCTCAATAAAATAAACATGTGTATAATTTGTTAAAAGCTAAAGTTAGAAAACAAAAACTGATCATTACAAAGGGTAAATCTAAATTCATGGCACAAGCCGAATAAAATAAAACAAACATGTCTAACTTTTGTTAATATAAAGTCCAATGTATTTCAATGCGAAAGGGATACTAACTAAAATGTGGAAAATGAAAATCATCAGATGATATCATTAGAGAAAGATACATGTCGCATTTTGATTCTTTTTTCTTTTCGATAAAAATGTGCTGATGAGAAAACTAAATAGAACATTCTAACTTTTTCTTTGACCAATGAACATTCAACGTGTACCTAAAGATAAACACAAGTTACATTTACCTGCTTGTGTAAATCTAAAAGAAGATTTATTGTCTACGAGTAAAATTAGTTATGACAAAACACAAATGAACATTCAATTTGTACCTAAAGATTGATTCACCTTTAAACAAAAGAAAGAAAAAAAACATTTGTACCTAAAGATGAATATGAGTTAAAAAAGCTTACGCAATATTTAGTCACATAAAATAGAATTTCGTTTGTGACTAAAAAAGTTATGTTACGCCATCAGATTATATGCACGAGATTCAAAAACTGTGTGTCATAACTAATTTTATTTCAAGTTTCTAAAAGTCTAATGTGTTAAATCCTAAGACTATAATATTAATGCATAGTTAATAATTACTCTATAAAACCCCTTAAAAACGAAGAGGTGTATAGAAGAAGTTGGTTTCATATAATACAGCTCATCTTCTTCTTTCCCCCGCCAAGATCGGATCCCATCCTTCTCTCCTCCACCACCTTCTCTCCATTTTCTTCCCTCCAATTTACCTTCCTAGAAGTTAACACAAACCCACTAAAAAAACAAAACTAAAAACTAAAAAAACAAATTTTCTTTTATTCTTTTCTTAGACAGAGAGACAGAGAGAGGGAGAGAGAGAGAGAGAGGGGAGATTTTGGGTTTGTGTTTTTTCTCCTTCTCTTCGTTGAAAGTTCTCTTCTTCTTCTTTAATACCTGTGGGATTTTGATAAGATGGGTAATGTGACATCAAATGTGGCGGCCAAGTTCGCTTTCTTCCCGCCGGATCCGGCAACATACGGAATAACGAAGGATGACGAGACCGGGAAGCTGGTCTTCGCCGGAGTCTCGCCGGACAAGAACATGGAAGTCCATCAGCTCAGCACAAAGTCCGGTAACAAAGTTGTTGCCACGTTCTGGAGACACCCTTTTGCGAGATTCACGCTTCTTTATTCTCATGGCAACGCAGCTGATCTTGGCCAAATGGTCGAGCTCTTCATCGAGCTCCGTGCTCATCTCCGCGTCAACATCATGAGGTAATACACATCAGAAATCTAAAAACTTTTTTTATGGGTTTTTTCTTGTTGTTAGATTCTTGCATTTGAAGTTTTTGTTTTCGTTCTTTTTTATGTCGTTTAAAACAGTTATGACTATTCAGGCTATGGAGCTTCAACAGGAAAGGTAAAAAAAGAGAGAGAAAACATTCAATAGTTTTATGTGATTTTCATACGTTTGTTTGTTTTTCTGACTTCAAACTCTGGGTCCTTGGTGGTATAGCCGTCTGAGTTCAACACCTATTATGACATTGAGGCGGTTTACAATTGCTTGAGAAGTGATTATGGTATCAAGCAAGAGGAGCTGATTCTGTACGGTCAGTCAGTAGGAAGCGGCCCGACATTGCACATGGCTTCAAGGTTGAAGAGGCTGAGAGGAGTTGTTCTTCACAGCGCCATTCTCTCTGGCATTAGAGTCCTGTATCCTGTCAAAATGACACTCTGGTTCGATATTTACAAAGTAAGTATAAAACACAACGGAGGTGTCTTTTTGGGTCTATATACATACTCTGCTTCTGTCTCATGTGGTTCTTATGAATGTCTTTACCGCAGAACATAGACAAGATTCGCCATGTCAACTCTCAAGTTCTTGTTATACATGTACGTAAGCTCTTTAAACTGTAGAATCTGGTGTCTTCATGAGACTCGTTTTGATTGAATCGTGATGACCTACAGGGCACGAATGATGAGATTGTGGATTTGTCTCACGGGAAGCGATTGTGGGAGCTAGCGAAAGAAAAGTATGATCCGTTATGGGTGAAAGGAGGAGGGCATTGCAATCTCGAGACGTATCCTGAGTACATTAAGCACCTTCGGAAGTTCATAAACGCAATGGAGAAACTCTCTCTAACCAATCCACCACCCAAACAACTAACCAATGAGCCTAGTATCACCGAGACTAAACACAATCGGTGCTTGAGATTTAAGAAAAGGTAGGATGGGTTTCTGGAAGATTAGTCGCAGAATCAGAAGACAATTGGTAGATTCCTTCCTTTGCATCTCCATGTGTTTTGAACTCAGAACACACAAGAAATGCTCCTTTTCGATTTAAACTCAAAAACTTGGGCAGAGTCATTTCCTCAATGTGATCCAAAACTCAAATGCTAAACACAGGGTCGCAGACAATGGCGGAACAAAGATCGTCTAGGGAGGTATTTACTGTAGACTGTAACTCTGTTCTTGGGTATTTGCTCGATGTTCAATCTCCTGTAACAAAAAATGTAATGTAGCACCAAGTTTGGGGTTTTGTAAAACATCGTTACTTGTAGGAGAAGCTAACAGAGAAAAAGATGTAATCAGCATTTTCCTCGAGCAATCCACTGTTACTTGGCTAAACAAATAAGTGCAGTACATGAGTTTACTTGGGATTTATTACATCAATGAGTTATAAAAAATAAACAGCATTATGCGAAAAATTAGCATAATTCTTAGCCCGATTGGCATTTTTTAATTTCTGCCTTGCTCATCCAGGAAATGAACTCTTCAGTTTATCGTAATTGCTAAACCGAAATTGAACCGGGACAAAGTGTTTCAAGTTTGTCGCAGAATCTTTACATTTCCTTAGTCGATCTCCACAATTTGAGGCCTCCTCTCTGCAGCTTTCTTGTGTATAAAGATACCCCATCTCAACGCAGCTTTAAGCTTAAGCCATCCCACCACAGCTTTCCCTGAGCCTCTGCCTCGTTCTCTCCCATAACCCTTATCGATCTGAGGTTCATACCGATCGTTGAAACTGTAACAGGACTCATCGACATGACTAAACCCGCCTGATAACCCAAATGTCTTGAGCAATTTCTGCATATCATCGGTCTCCAGCATCTCCGAACTCCTCACTCGAATTTCCTCTGTGAAAATATCTTCACGGAATCCATTGTATGAGGCTGAAACTGAGGAACTATCCATCGATGTGTAGTCTCGTAATTGATTGCATGGTTGTTGCACAAACGGATACTGTATCTGTTGCTGAAGAACCGATGAGTCGCTATTCGCATTCTGATTACATTGCAGAGTCTTCTGCTGCGTTTGATAGTTATGTGCCACTTTTGACTCCGGTAAGCAGCTTTCTATTTCCTTATTCGAGACTGGTAAGCAATTCAACAGTTTACCGTCATACTCAACCGCTTTATGCCAGTTTTCATAAGCAGTCTTCACCATAATGTCTGCAGAAATCTGTTGAGTTGCAAAAGCAGCTTAGATCTTAAAGGCCTGAGACTGCAGATTCTACAGGGAAGAAGAAGAAAGAAGCTAAGTTTACAGAGAAAGGTCTTACCTTTTGTTCGTGGTTAAGAGATTCCAGAGATAAGAAGTGACCGTTAGCAATTAAGCCTCGGAATTCATATATATGATTGAAGACAACGCCTGTATCACGTGTCTGCTCTGTGTAATAAATATAAAGTTTCCCACCCAACACACAAGTCTTTGCATGCTCCACCGTGTTATCCCACATTCTATTTGACATTCCACTCCCAAGTAACTGCAAACGCACCAAGATAATTAAGCAGGACATAATAACTTCTTGTATAGGTATTCACATATTACGGATGCACACACATACGCTTCTTAGCTTCTGCGGATCCTTCACGAGTATCCGAAGAAAGTCTTCCACGGTCACGATGTTAGATTTTAGTAGCTTCTTGTGTAGTGCGCCATCTTTCGCTATTCTATCCAATCTCCAGACTTCATCATGTAAAGCAGGTGGATAATGTTTCTTGTATACTGCAAAAAGAACATCGCCATAAGAAAAACTAAGATTCAGATAAACAATCTAAGAATCTCTCTTACTTCTCCATTCAATGCAAAGTATTAGAGAACTCACGTTCTCCTCTATGATCTTTTACAGCAAATGGCTCTGTTTTAGCTTCACGTATGCGAACCCCTGATGCAGCCTTAACACCAAGCCTAAACTTTCTGCTCCTAATCCAGCTCGAATTGTCGGTGAAAGTAAGTTCTCCTAGAGTTCCTACACCTTCCTTGAGTATTACATGTGTGTGACCAGTCAAGATGGGACGTTTTCCTTCGCGCTCTTTCACTTCAAAGCTCTCAAAATGTTCTCTCGTCCAATCTTCATCGTCTTCATCATTGAAGTCTCCATCTAACACGACAATATTCAGCTTTGCTATTGAATCTTCTCCAGTTTGGACTACATTTCCGGTGTTTGCATCTATAAGAACCACGTGAATGGCTGAGCCTTGCTCTCCTTCGACTTTCCCTCCTGTAAATAGATGAGGAGGCATGCGTGTTCTGAAGCGAATTTGC
Source organism: Sisymbrium altissimum (assembly GCA_900406495.1). Lineage (NCBI taxonomy): Eukaryota > Viridiplantae > Streptophyta > Magnoliopsida > Brassicales > Brassicaceae > Sisymbrium > Sisymbrium altissimum. Next base: position 15,742 of record OVBI01000601.1, read on the forward strand.
AGGTTTCTTCCATCGAGCCCTCGAATCGTATTACGTTCAGGAGATCTGAAAACATAAAATTGCTGTAAAGATCATGGAACCATTCCAGCGAAGGAGATAATATATAACTAGATAAAATACCTTGGAGTTACTTTCGAGTTTTCCAACCTCGATAAGGCACGTTCCACCTCTTCACTGACCTGTCCATTGGCCCACACCATAATCAAGTTTAATAATCCCAAGATTTGGTCTAAAATTAAACTTTGAAATAGAATATTAACTCACAATTCTGCGGAATAATGGTTCCAAAGACGAGCATAGCCTCTGAAGACTATCTACCTTAACAGCTTCCACGATGACACTGTAAAAATGTTCTTGTTTTCATATCAAAGTCTGAGCAAGTTTGATGACCTTGCAAGGCTAAAGCATGAATATCGAGGATTCGAAAAGCAAGATACTTAAATGAACATCTCTCAGAAAGGTTATCCAGTTCAAAAGGAGTTCATCATCATAGCCAAAACAATCTATTTTACGATGCATGAAAATACATGTAAAGTATGATTTACCTTGCCAAAGCTGGAAGCTTCTGTCTCTTTGGTTCTGAGTCTTCTGACAAGTTATCCGTATACTCTTGATTGTGTCCATGTCCTCTCTTGTTCATCGAACTTTCCATTTAAAGTAAAATAAATTATCAATCTCTGTGCCGATAGAGATACGAATTTAATGCAATTCCCTAAGTTAAAGAAAAGAGCACAAGTCTTACACTATGGAAGCTTCAGAGAAAATCACAGAATATTAGAAACAGAGATTAGTTGAATCTAGAACCAAAGTCGTAAAGCTATCTTTTCTTTTCTTTATGGATCTTTTTTTTACAACCCACATGGAGTGTACGAACCTAGATCTGTTTCTTTTAACGGTAGATCTAAAGCTTTTATGGATTATGTCTCTCTGAATATTAGAATAATGCAAACAGAGTACTTTAATGGCTGACGCTAAATAATAGAAATAAATACAGCTGTTATTGTGAATGAAGGAATATTGAAAACCGAAACCGCGTGATTCCTGATGGGATCATAATTATGTCAACCTAAGCGCGTTTGACATCTCCCTCCACTTCTGTCTCTTTTCAGCTTTTATCTCTGTTCACAAGGACACACTTTCAACGTTTTTTGACGTCTGGAAAGTTTCTGTCAATTTTTAGAGCAAAGAAGAAAACAGAGTCTTGATCCGCTTGTTCTTAGTTTAAGACATAATTTGTCACAGACAGGCATCGAATCTAGCTGCTATGCAATCAAATCAGTTCACTGACTTTTCTGTCTTAGCGAGATAACCGGTGTTTAGCCTTAATCTGAGGTACCACACTCACTCTTTGCTTTGGCTTCTCTAGGTTGGCAATGTGATGGTCTCGAGTTGCCGATGAACATGAAACGTAATATACAGAATCGGCTTATAAACTAACGAGAGGAATAAATGAAACTTAGTGGTAGAGAAATGGACAATTATATATTTGAAGAGAAGTCAATACAAGGCCAAGGCTTTCTGTAGCTACATTCCGATCCAAAGGCAAAACAGAAGGACTACATATATGTAGAAACGTGGAAGATAGGACTTTTCCTTGACAAATAAACAATTCCCTTTTCTTGAGCTAAGTTGCGAAAATTCGGTTTGTCAGACAGAAACACTTCAGGGTAGAGACAAGAAGTGCAATCAGTTTACTCACCTTCCCAACCTGATTGCCGAGCTCTCTTCTCCCACAAAGAAGTGATCTTCCTTTCCTTGATCAACAAAGCTTCGGCTCTCTCCCTAGCTGACTCACAAATCTCAGTAGCCGCATTGCATTTCTCAGCTTCCTTTTGGTACTGAGATGCAACCCTTTTAGCTTCTGCGAGGGTAACATTCATATGACGGCTATGCTCATCTGCAACTGCTTCTTGCAGCTTCAGCTCCTCGGTCAGAAGGTCCACAAACTGCTTCTCCATTTCCTGTTTGAGCTCTGGATCATCACCTCCACAATCTGTTCACAACACGGGAACATCTTAGCAGGAGAATACAAGAGCTCTAACGACATGCTACATATCAGAAAAATTTCATGCAACATGATACGGAAAGGGCATGGTAACGTGTCCGAGTCTGATCATAGAAAACTATCGAGAGTTTGAATGACAAAGTGACTAGCCTGTCTCTGCACAAGCCTCAATTGGGATACTTAATGGCTATTAATTCATCAGAACTTCAGTTATCCAAATAAATCGTAAAAGCCTAGACTCAGAAAGCATCAGAAAGATAAAATTTTTTGGAAAAACAGAAGGAATATAAAGAGGACCCATCCAATTTTTCAAATTACTTACTCTAGACAGTATGAAGAGGCTCGTCAATAACAATCGAACCATATTTGTAACTTGACATAAAAGAACATTATAAGAAACAACACACGCATAGAAGCTTTAAAAAAAAAACTCAGAGTCGAGATCTAACCTGTAATGGAGAGATTTGCAAGCCCTGCAAAAGAAAAAAGAAAAATCAACTTGTTAAAGCTGAGATTCGTTCTTACTGCTTAGATAACATAAGATTAAACCTAAAAGAGGCAGCTTGGTTGAAAGATCCAATTTTTAAACCAGAAACAAAACAAAACAAAAACTCAGATGCTTCAGAGCAAGATCCAATCGGAATTCGTGGATCAATATTCTGATCACTACTCTAAAAGGAACCAACTTTCGCAAGAAGCTGTGAACACAAGCATGCAATAACGAATCCAACGGAACATTCTTAGATCCAATGAAAAAGGAGAAAAGGAGAAAATGGTGATGAATATACCAGGAGCAATCTCGAGGAGAGACACAGGAGGTGGGCAATCACAGGCGCAAGGAGGACAAACAGAGCTTCTCCGAGTGGATCCAACGAAGCCCTTGTTGAATTTCCAATAAAGAGCAGGCCCACACACAACTAATGCAGACACAACCGCGAATATCACCAGACATCTCATGCAATCCCCCGACCGACGCGCCATCACTCACACACAAAACAAGAAAAGCTCAATCGAACGAAATCAGAGTGGAAGTGCAGCAGCAACAATGGCGACGATTAGTGACTGTCAGAGAGAGCACAAAAAGGGAACACGAATTAGAAACACACAGCTAATTGAGTGTGAATGGGCCTAACGCGGAGAAACTAAACTAGAGAGAAGAGGGAAACACCAAAAAACGACGGCGTTTCAATGGATCCGCTCCAGATGTCGGTGGTGCATTTCTCACGGTATCCACTGTAACTCGCTAACTGTAACTGTTCTCTTCACGAATTTACGGTTTAGCCTTTTGATTTCCATAGACTTTCTGAAAGGGAGCTATACTTTTATTTGTTACAAGCAATTTTATTTACTAATTTATGAGTTTAGCCTTCGAATTCTGTAATCTTTTCAAAAGGCACTATACTTTCATTAGATTCAGAAATTACCTCAAATTCAAAGTAAAGCGTTTTTTGTTACTCGATTAATAGTTTTTACTCTTGGACCTCATCACACGACTTCATCACAGACACAGGACAATCAGACAATGTTCTAAAGAAATTCGGGTCCTTTTACTTATTTTGTTCTTCTTGTCTCAAATCATTGTAATACTCATTTATCCATTTCTCAACAATAGCAACTTCTTCCCTCCTCTTTTGTTTCAGCCACTCAGGGTCGTCTTTTATAACAGCTCTGGGAATCTATATGGTGAGCTCCTGCTTTGAACAAACAAAACAATGTTCAGATTCCTTGTTTATAACAGAAGTGTGTATTCACTTTTATTAAATTTGATAAACGTTAACCTTTTTGTCACAAGCGCCATGATGCTATTCGATATGTTCTTCAGAGCCCTGAAAAAAACCATTAACATCATATCTGTGTTCTAGAGACTTTACATTGACATGTAATATGGATGAGGAACTCACTCTTCTCGGCTCCATGGATCCTGCATTCCATTGGAGAGTATAATGTTGCTACCAAATCTCTTCATCACCATCTCTATTCTCTGCAATAAACAGACTCTGATCAAAAGCTGAGTTTTAAATATGTTACTGGAAAAGAAAAGCGACAAATGAAACTAGCATGCCCGCCAAATTCCCTTTAACAGAGAATGCCATTCAGGCTACGAGATTAGGAAGAACAACACATGCACATTTCAGAGTTTGTATACACACTTGACTATAGGACCACTATATTTTCCATGAAATACTTTTAAGAAGCAAATGGCTCTAAACTAGTTCATTTGCCAAATTACAAACCAACCGAACGTTTTCTTTCTCTTAGATTTTAGTCTGAAATAAGGGCCAAGTTCTCAACCACCAATATTGATTGTAAAAACAGATTACACAATCGGAAATAAATACAAGAACTTAACCTTAAGTGGCAAGTTTGAATAATGAATAATCGTCCAGAGAGTCAGATTCTTGATCAAAACAGATTTCCACTCACACCAGTGAGTTGAGCTGTAATTGCATTGGACAACGGACACCATCCACAAACTTTTCCAAAGTTCTTCCATCACTAATGATTTAGGCCGACACTTAAACGTTTTAAGCAACCAATAATGCTGCGAGAGGTAACACAGGGTCGTCCGTTTTCACAGTTGTTAGAGATGATAAAGTTCCTTCTTTTCTATCTACGACCGTTTTAATTATCTCTTGTTTTGGTTAGAATCCGAAAAACTTTTCTGGATTCACTCATCTCAATACAATCATACGCCCATAGAAGAACACAATGTTGGGAAAATTAATAGTTGAATAAGATCTCTTGAAGACAAAAAACCCAAATTTTAAAGTGAACTATGTCCATTTTTCTTGTGCTGTAACCATGATGAGATGATGAAACCATTTCACTACTCAAAACTTCGATTCTAGAAAAATGATGCATCTAAGCTTTAACAATAGCTAATAAACAATAAAGGTTTTTGATTTACAAAAAAAACACTTTGCATGTCATAGAGGAGGACTCAGATTCGCCTTTTCTCAGACAGATTAGGATAAAGCTCTTCCGCCATGGCTGCTAACAGAATGAAAAAAAAAAAGGCTCAGCCTTTTATTCCTTCTTATAGCCCCGCCATATAAGAGAGTGTTACCACAAGGTCTGGTCTATTGACTTCTTAAGAATCATCATAGTCTCCGGAGAAGAAGAAGAAGAAGAGACTGAAACCTTAAAAAAAAAAGAGAAGAAAAAAAGGGAATCCAAGCAAAGATGTGAGAGCGTGGTGGTGGTGGAGGAAGCTATGGAGAAGATGATTCATCGCCACTTATAAAAGTGGTTCATCAAGACAGATTTGAAATCATCGGCATCCGCTTCCACCGGGAGAAAACGATGACGTGGCCACATAGAGCGGCCGTATCGCAAACCCTCCGGGAGCAGAGCCTCATACTTAAACTAATGCGTGTGAATCCAAAACACAACCCTAAACTCACTCCTTTTTATAGTACCCTTTCTTTCTTTTTTTGCGAACTTGCAATTTCCAGTTTCACCCTCCGACGATTGACCTAATACTCAGAGCTAGCAAAGGGTACTTCGGTTATTAAAGGAGGAATACAAAAAAATGTTTGTGCTTTACAACAATGGAGGGAGAGTAAAACACACAAAAAAATATGAATTCTTAGATGGCCTCTTTGCCCTTTTGCTTAACTATCCTTGTGTCCATGACTTGTCCTGACAAGTTGATAGTATAGGTTACCTGTTTATGATAAACAAACAACAACAGATTATTTCACTATTTCCAAGAAGACATGATAACAAGAGGAAATAATTTTGAATTCAAGAAAAGTACTTACGAACTCTGAGAGGCTAACTCTGTGAAGTAGAAACCCATCTTCCATTTCCCTGACATTCAAACAGATGCATTTTTCTAAGACACTGAGAACGAGCTGTCATAGTTTATGATATATAAGTTTATCATGTCATAAAAAGGTCTTGTTACCTCTTAGTATCATTCTTTGAACCTCGGCTCTCTGATGTATTAGGAACCATAATGCAAGTGAAGCTATCGTCCGTGGCTCCGCTGGTGCAGCCTTTTTCGCTTATATATATGTTCTTGAATCATCAAAGTTTTTCCTCTCAGATGTTTTCCATTTCATCGAACTAGATGCAGCGATAAAAGTTTCTCGAGAATGCGATGGGATTTTCAATGTCTTACCACTCCATATTTGATGGTGATTTGCTGAAATGTCCTTGCAACTCCCTTGGCTTCCTCTTGTCCCTTACTTAGTGTATAGGCGAATAACGGATCTGATCCAACCACAATGCGCCTGTATCAAGAACGACTATTGAATGTTTTCATCCACGATAGCGATTACATGGACTGATTTTCGATAGCAAAGAGAAAATTGGGTAAGCAACTAATTAAAGACAAGTGTTGCGGTATTTCCACTAGTTCTTGAGAGATCAATATAACTTACCAGTCTCCATCTGCTGCTTTTAGAATCCTTGTAAGCTCTTTGAATTGACTGATCATCGAGCCATTCAATGCTCCACCCATCATTTCCTTGATTTGCAGTAAGAGGATGGTATTATCAATCAGACAAAAGCGACAATAAAAAGAGAAGAGAAGTCTAAATGTTCTCAAACTCACAGAAACAAACTGATACTACCTTCTGTAACGAGCCAGTGGCTACGAAGACAACATCCAAGGATCCACCAAAAGGCAATTCGATGTGCTCTCTGAAATTTCCAGATCCTTTCTTCGTAGTGTACCTAAATTTGCATCACATTGATCAGTCTTGTTGTTGAAGTAAGTTAGCTAAAAGGATCTGTTCCACAAGATCAAATTACCATGGAAGTTTCAGTGAAGAGTAGACTCGAGTAGCCTGCGAAAAGATCAATACACTCATTACTCATACTCAACTGTCTGAACAAAAGAGATCAGAACCTTTTTGTTGATCCACTAGAGTTCAAGGAAGCAAATCGAAGATTAAGCTTGAGAGCTGACATCTTGCAGGAGTAAATCTTCATCTCCATGTTCACTTGTGCTCACCACAAATTTTGCCTTGTAAGTTTCCGCAACTCTCCCCATCTTCATCGATCAAAATAGCAAAAAATTCAGCATAACAATCGCTTATCAACCAAGGAAACATATAATATTAATATCTTATGTCCTTAAAATCAACTACCTAACCTGTAAAGGCCTAACAAGCAAATACTAGGAAGAAGAAAAAGGCAACCTTTTCTATCCTTTCTGGTGGATCTAATGAAAATCTCAATTTTTAAAACCTGGGGAGGCTAGAAATTCAAGAAAGAACCCAGCTTGCATTATGAGACCAATGCATTTGATAACAACAGAAATAGAATAGACGAAAACAAAGTTTCATGTTCAAACCGAAAACGCAACCACACAGACAGATTCATGTCTGAAGGAAGATGGGAAACACACCAGTCGGAGAAGGCGGGTCTGCTGGTGAAGAGGCCTGAAACCTCCTCCGGTGACGGATATGAAATGGAGATCTAAAGCTCCGCCGTGGTCTCCGTCATTACTAGAGAAGAAGATTGGGTGCAGAGATACATAGACGATGAGACAGAGAGATAACTGAATAAAGAGTGTGCAACCCCACGAATGCTTCATGAGTTTATATTACACAGCTTCCTGTTTTTTCTTCCTTTATCTGGATTCTTAAAACACTCTGACTCAGAGCGAGATTTTCTCTCTGAAAAATGGCAAGACTGGAACCTCAAAAGAAAATGAACAGTTCAAAGGTTCTTTATTTTGTGGTCGTAAACAAGATGAGCACTATGATATGAACATGTCATGTCGCTGACCCCATTCGGCCAGCAATTATTTATAATTGGGACAGATAAATAAAGATGAGATCAGATCGTACACGAAAGATTCGTGGATTAACGTGAGCAGTTGTATTATCCCTAGATTCTCACGATAAGTTTGCAGTTGCTTTCGTTTTTAAATCTCTCTTCTTTTTTTCCAAAATAATACCACAACACCTTCAGACACGACTCTCATCTTCAGTTGGTGGACTATAAAGTAGGAGCGACAGAATCTTACACGATGGTGAAAAGTGTTCTTTTTAGATAATATGGATCATGAATGCTTGAGAAAATTTCACTACAGTATTCTAACTGAAGCATACACTTAAAAGTGATTTATCCCCCTGGTTTCTATAAACGTGACAAAAATGGCTGGATTACATAAACTCAAGGGTTTCAAGAGCGTGCCCATCTAGACAATTTCATGCTCGTCATCCTCCTTCTCTTGTTTGCTTTATTCTTTGAAGCTAACCTCAGTTTCCTCTTGGCATTTCTCTCCGGATTTACCACTGCCATTACCTTCTCTTCTCGCTTTCTCTTATCCCTCTTCGTTTTCAAACTTTTCCTTATTTCATTGTAAACTTCCACAAAGATTTGGTTGCCTAAAGTCTTGTCTCTTATACTATCTCGCACCTCTTCTGCTAGTTGCTTCAACTCATCTGATATAACCATTAAAAAAAAATGAGCTCTTGGTTAGATGTTGTGACAGAGAAACCGAATATGAAGATGAAAGACTCAAAAACTTGTAAGACCTGAGATGATTTTTCCGGTAAATCCTTCGCAAACTTTGTACAATGGAAGTAGAATTTTGAAGGCATATAAACGACATTCTTCTTGATTCATTTGTGAGGTGAATGCTTTATAGACGTCGAACACAATTCTCATCTGCATATCCCAAGCAAACATTGAATATTTATGTTAATCTAAAAGGCTGAAAAAACTAAGGTTTGAACCGAAGAGCAAACAAACAAACAAACCTGAACTGATTCCATATCAAGAGCAAGCTTCCCCATTCTTTTGAGCAAGCTTCCGATCAATACGTTTCTTACGTCATTCGCATCATCCTCTTCACCATTCTCAGTTCGTTTGCCTGAGGTAAGAGCGAGAAAAGTAGACCTTCCTTTCCCTGAATCAAGCACTTCAAAGGCTTTTAGGAACAGCACTTGCTCATCCTTGCCAAGACTGGACCAAAACCCATTTTGGGTTGCTTGAACAGATTGTCCAATCAGGGAGTGAAGACTAGAAACCGCAAAAACAATATTTGCTGTGAGGAGATCGACATTAACGGTTCCAGTGGTTGGTTGCTCCTTTAACTGGAAGCAAAGAGAAACAGTAACCAAGAACAGGCTACTTGGGTTCTCAAGAAGAGAATCAGCAACTACTATCTGAGATTCTGCTCTTTTCCTCTTAGCCAATGCCTCAAAATAATAATTCAGGAGCCGGCAGGATATACTTCGCAACCATTCGTGTGGGTGCAACAAAAATTTAAATACCATTTTCCAAATATCCTGAAAAATAATGTCAGAAAATATGAGGTCCAATATGAGTAAAGTTATGTTAGTTCAATTCTTTCAAAACAGAGAGAAACAAAAATTAAAAAAGAAAATCAATATCGAATCACTAAAGAATGAAAAATGAATGCGACACTCTGAACTGGGGAATTTCTACGTTCAGAAAGAAAAAACTACCAACTACGTCTAGAGCAGTGATTAATTAATGCCGATAAAGCTAAAGCAGTAATTTCTCTTGCTATACCACATACTAATAGATACGACAACCACTCCAGACCAATAGTCCTATATTCTTGACAACCGGGCAAAAATTATGACTATCAAAAGCTAACAATATATATCAGAGCTCGAAGATGCAATCGTTAAAGATTCAAGCACGTCTTAGAAGTCTACTACAGTTAGTGTCATATAACTGAGTGCATACCTCTAAATCTTTTTTGAAGATTAAATCGTTAAATTTCCCGAGCATCTTCTCTATCATAACCATTGAGTAGTATGCTTCCTTCCAGAAAGGAATACTGACTTCTTCAACAGTATCTTGCAACTGCAGGCTGGAAGCACTGACAGCAGACTCCATTATCGCTTTGGCCTCCTGCAATGTATTTTGAATATGCTTCCGAAATTTTTCCTTTCTAGAGTCAATTATAAATCCCAACACCTGCATGGCATCGAGTGAGTTAAAATTCCAGAAGAAGCAAGGGACATATTACAAAAGATCCCTACATGCAATATGAACGAAATCAAGCATTGTGAAGATGTAAAAGCCATGAACTCATAAGAAGCTGTTGAAGTTTATCAAATCCTTCGGGTAACACCACTTGATACTTCTGTTTCTTCCATATTTAGAAGCATAAGTTTCTACTTCCTACTGTCTGACATCTACGTATTTACCTGTGGTGCGACACGCTGTAAGTGCTGCTGCTTATACCAACACAGAGAGGACGAGAGAATGGAACCAACTTGATCTTCGCTGATGCGCCCTATCAGACTTTCTATCAAAGAACCGATCCGGGACCGCACATTTTGATTAATCTCAGTGTCCAAACACAGAGCAAGCTTAATAAAGAATTTGTTCGACTGCTTATTAAGAAATGACTTCTTGCCGAGTTTTTCATCTGAAAATTTCAAGATAAGCGCATGAAGCATGTCAAGGACTGCCTCTCTTCCAGTTTGATGTTCATACCTGGAAGACAAATTTAATTTAGTATTGGAAAAATAAGAGCCAGATCTAACTCATAGCTAGTGCATATACATACCTCAGATTTTCCAGCAGAAAGTTCACATGTTGCTCTAAACGTTTCTCAGAAAGCGTATAGTGGACCAAAAACTGCAACAGTATCTGTTTACATTTCTTCCTGATTGATTCCAGCTGACTTTTTACCAACAACTCTGAAACTTGAATTGCAATGTCATAAATCTCTATAACCTCAAGCTTCCGTTTAACGATGGCCTTGAGGAGTGAAAGAGCAACAAAGGATGGATCGGACTCCAGATCAACAAATATGGGGAACTGAATCACCAATTTTACCTGCTCCGATGATAAAGTTATATTTTCATTACCGAGAAGCGTTGTTAACAGCTTAAGGCACGACTGCATAAGAGGACTGTTGGAATTTACTGCAGACTGAGAAATGGTTAACAATGCGGTTTTCAATTCATCTGCTTCAGACATGAGGGAAGGCAGTGGAAACCTTATCAATGAGGTGAAACATCTAAGAGCTAAAGAAACAATATCTTCATACTTAGAACGCAAGCATCCAGTAAGTAGTTTGACAAATGAATCTAACTTCCCCATCAGCTCTATATCAGTGTTGTCGAGTTCAGTGTTCTTGGGTATAATTTTCTTCAATCTGTTATGCAATAAGTCGAGAGCAAATACGGTTATAAGATGTGGACATGACTTAGCACCAGAAATCAACCCAACGGTCTCTTGTCGATCTCTTGATTTCCATTTCTTTTTGGATGGTGGAGAAGACCCTTGGTCCCCAAGACCATTCCTGCTGTTAATACCATCATCAACACAGCCATATATAAAAACAAAAAGATCTACTTGGTCAACAGACGGATTGCCTTCAATACCAGCTGATATATGCTTTAACATCATCTCCAGATCTGATTTTATCTTTGGAGTTAGATGCCGCCGCAGCTGGGCAGTGACCGGAGAAAGTAATCTCAATGCCTGTTCTCTGAACGTTACATTTTCAGCAATCAATTTTAGAGTCTCAAATGACATGCGTGCTTTTGTTTCTTTCATTTTGGATGCGAAGTTTCTCACATCTTTCTGTTCCGCAACCTCTCCAAAGATATCGGTTTCCACCACAGCAAGGAGATCATCCAAACAATGATCTAACTTCCCACACGTAGGATTGGACAGGCACTTCGATAAGATAAAATGGACAGTGTATCCCAGCACATGCACCTCAGATCCTCGTTTCAAGATATCACGTAAACTTTTGATGACAACTTGCAAGTACTCCAGCCCCAATTCCTTCAAACAAGCAACCAGAGCCAATCTCGCTTCATTACGTGTGCTCTCCAACCGGTTCTTCGAAAAAGTGGCAATTCTCTTAATTATAGGGGACAGAAAATCGTGCATTACATCTTTAGGGAGCAGCTTTAGAACCTTCAACGCAGCCACACTGCTGTTAACATTAACATTGTCAGAATCAGAATCCATCAGCTTCTGCATCTTTCGGAACACAGATTCAAGGCATTTCTGAATCTCCCCAACCTCCTCCTGCCTGTAACCATCTTCTGTAAAATGAAATTTATCCAAAATCAAGCAAATAAGCCGCAGCAAAAGTTTTCCCTTTTTGGTATGCTTGTTCATCTCACGGAAACACCGATTCAATAGAGCATAGTATGACTTCCAACTCATATGTGCAGATACAGATGCAAGGGCCTCTGTGCATGCATTGCGGACATTATTATCTTTTCCATCTTTTCCATCTTGTCCATCGAGCAACATGTTGAAAAAGACCGAGACCAAAAGTTTTCTCACTACTCCCTGCAACGCCAACATTTGGTCGTAAGTCTCAAGAAAGTACATCAGTTGCATTTAAAAATATAAGAAACTCAAAAGATATAACCTCAGGCAAACTGCTATCTTCGACCACATTCACGAAACGTGAAATTGCCCTTGCTCTACGGTGCGACTGCAAGAAATTGAAAGGAAATCAATCATCGTACGATTTCTACATCTTCATAAGCTATATGCCCCTACACCTTCTAATCGTATAATTTGGTCTTGACAAACCCATCAAATTGAATTTAATGAGGGAAAAGTCAGAACAAAACAAAATCAGAAGCGGGATAGGTTCCTGTGTACTTATCATATCCACATTGATTCTCACCAACAGCACGAATTCAAATTGTGGACTCAACGGAACCATATGATAAAACGACTTACCTGAATGTGAACAATAGCTTTAAAAAAATCTACGTTCTCATCTTCAGAGCATAAAGGTCTGAATGCAGCAAGATTTCCGGCATCTGGGAGTTTTGTAACCATTTCGCGTATCAAAAGAATCCACTCCTGTCACAGAATAATTCGTTTCAGAATCGTCAATTGGAAGTACAATACAATACCCTGGTCCAGACGCTCATCACTAAAGCAGAAGCATGACAGTACGCTAACCATAACCAACACCATAAAATTGTTAAGACTAAACCTCCCCCACAGCTAGTATCCAGTATAAATTTTCTATTTTCCTTCTGAGCATTTTTTTCTACATAATTTAGAGGGGTCTCTGTACCTTTATTATAATGCCTCCGTTGCTTATTGTCTCAGCAATGTGTTTCAGAATAAAATCCACAATGGACAGTATACGATTTCCTGTCCAGCTTGCGTCAGCTATCTTGACCTCTTTGCCAAAGCCAGAGTTGGCTGAAGACTCTTGGCAAAGTATTGAGGCTGAAAAATCAATGAAAGAAGACAAGAGGGTCTGTGCGCTTCCCCTTAACATAATAGATTCCGATGATATGTTGTATATACTTTGTGAGAGTATGATCATCGTGTGCCGCTTCGAGGATTTCTTAAAGAAGTCCGCATCAATTTCCACATAAGCATTAACTATCCTTTCATAGTCCAGGTCGTCAACTTCCATGGCTGAGATGGCATTCATATCCCGGACGCGCTTTGCCTGTAGGTTGGAATTTGGAAACCGATTGTTTGTTACAATTGTAAAAGTAAAAGCGAGAGAAAGAATGATTCCGCCTCAAACAGAGACATGCCACTTACCACATCATCCAGAGAAAGGTCGATTTTTGCAAGAGATTCAAGAATATCACAAATGCATAATCTAACGTCAAGTTCAGCGTCAACAAGTAGAGGAGAGACTCTATCTATTATTTTGGTGATACTCTCAATCCCAAGCAACGATATGATGTCCTGAATGGCTAGCAAAGCCTCACGACGGATATCTGTAAAAGCAATGAGAAAATCACGTACAGGAGACATGATATTGTAAGTTTTACCCCAAAAAAAAAGGAGAGTAACCATACCAGAATCTTTAACACTTCTATCTAAGAAAGAAAGTAAGACGTCCAAATACTTCAGAACACAAGAGTTATCTCGGATGTGCTTTGACAATAATTTCAGAATCTTAATCTCTCTTTCACCATGATACTTGGCTGATTTCCTGGACATAAATAACACTTTAAGAAGATATAGAAACAACAGGAAATAACCCGAGTACGTCAATTCACAAGAGTCCTAACCTTTTATTAATATCCCCAATGAAAAGAGAATGCAAGCTGTTAAACAGTGTTTCTATGTACGGATCTAAGAAGCCTTTGATCATATTGTCATCCACATCCAACTCATTATCAAGACAAAGCAGATTCTCTATAAACTTCAAGGCAGAAGACTTTATAGCTTCTGAAGCTGTGGTGACTGTCAGTATCGAACAAATGTCTGGAACAAGAGACTCTTCCCGACATAAGAGGCTCACGAGATTGCGGCTTCTACTCATTGACAGGAAGCATGAGAACAAGGAACTTGGTTTCTCACTACTAGAACCCTCCTGCTTGAAATTCTTAATTAACGGATTTACTGCCGAAAAGAAGAGGTCCCAGAACTCGGAACCAAGATCAGAACCCTCGTATTTATCAAGAACATGAGCAATAATTTTCAGACATAAGGATCTCAACTCTTTAGACTGCTTCAAAGCAGTGCCAGCCTACACAGAAACCGGGGGGAAAAAAAACAAATATCAGCCATGACAATTAATTACAAAATGAAAGGAAATGAGAGAAAATTAAATGTTTCTTTGCATGGATAAACCTGCATAAAGCTTTAGCGAAATAGAGAAAACAGCACCAATAACCATTTTACCTGGTCGTGTTTGCTTGAAACATTCTCTTTATTATCTAGGGCTGATGGGGCGGCAGTGGCATTTCTTAGTTTCAATGAGTCAATGTTCCTTTCTTCATCGACATTTGGAGCAGAATTTCCCATTAGTCGGACAACACATCCCATCAAAAAGTCTAGAAAAGGTCGGACACGGACTTCATCAAAGACTTCAAGGATGTCTTGGATGACATGAAGAAACCCAGATTTCTGATTCCTGGATAATGTAGAGATAGTATCACCAGTGAAATGTTTCAGGAAATTCGACTTTTGGAAATAATCCAGCGAACTTTTGCCTGAACTCCAGAACAAGTCCATTGTTTCCTCTGGTATGATATTCAAAGGCTTTATCAACAATGCAAAGAACGGGGCAAGGTCATTAACATCTCGCTGAGATATAAAACGGAGAACTGCCTTTCGGTGACTGATACTTGTATGCTGACCAGAGAAGAAAACAAAAAGAACTTATTAAGACTCAAATGAAAACTGCATTAGCAGAGTGAAGTAAACTAAAAGAAGTGAAGTAATATGTACCTTCCGCGAAGCCAAATTCTTTAATGTCCTAACTTTTGGCGCAAGGATTCGAAGTTCAAGAGAAAAAAGATGAGATCTGTGAGCTTCTTCAATGCCTTCAGACAAGTTCCAGGTTGTGAGTTCTTCTCTTAATTCCTCTGATTTGATCAATTTAAACAAATGCTCGCGGTGTGGGAGCAAGAAGTCGTTAGACAACAGAAGGCACTCAAGAACAATGGTTTGTATTTCAGCATCATTATCGTCCAGGAATCTGGAAAAAAAAATCCAAAAACACAAGCCACATGCAGATGTCAATGAAATAATTCAATTCTGTACCAGTTAGTAAATTTATTACTCCAGGAGATTCAAAAGAAAGAAAAGTAGATATATCATGTAGATTCGCCAACCTATTCTGCAGAACGTCGTTTAGAAATTGGCTAAACCGAAACGACCTGGGATTCTTCATCAATTTCAGCAAAGTCAACCATTGTTTAAGAACTTTCGTCCAATCCTCTCCTTTACAGCCTTGGCCATTAAATAATCCGACACTGCAACATAGAGGAGAAAAATGATGACAAGAGTTTTATGAAGTTTCTCTTAAGAACACCAAATATAGAGACATGGTTACCTCATAGGATTTTCAATGTTGTATCCCAGAAATTTCAATAACAAAGGGAGAATTTCAGAAGCACGAGACTGAGCAACAGTAGGAACTTTTTGTAAGGTCTGGAGCAACAGAACTAGCACCGTTTCAGTAGGTGTGCAATCAGACGGCGAAAAGAGTAATGAGTTAAAACGGCCAATCAGATCTGTAGATTGAAAAGAATAACATGTATGCATTAGGCTACAAGGAACAGAATACGGTTAGATGAAAAAATAAAATAGAGATGTCGATACATACATCTAACATATTAAAAGAGGAGCAAACAAATGGGAAATGTTATTTGAAACGGAAAGAACCAACTAACTCACTATACGAGCGAATGAAATAGATATCTACTTAAATGGTGAGAACCTACCAGTATGCCTCACTGACAAGCTGTGGTTCGCATTCTCACTATGACTGTGGAGTGTTTTAAATTTTAGTTGCCACTGGTCCAAATAACAAACTAAATCACTCCACACAGCTACTGTGTGATTCCTTAGAAGAACCGCAAGACACTCAGATGCTCGACCGCACAAATCATTATCTTTCTTATGGAATTGTCCGAGCATCGCATTTAATACTAGCTGCGCATATACCGCATGCATCCTGCCAGCACAGAGATTCTGTATCCGATCCGTATCCAGTTTGAGAGCACTCTCTTCGACTGAGCGTAATAACTGAAAAACCTGGTAGTTTGAACGAAAATTTTAAGACAGCAGTGGCAACACGATAGAGTACAGAGGCGACAGATATAATCACAACTGCTAAAAGAAGAATCTGCTTAAGGGAAAAAGAAGCTTTTAAAGTACAGAACAAATGATATCTACTCACATTCATTTCACGATTTTTGGTCTCTTCAGTTTTCATTTTCTTCTTGGGAGGATGCTCTTCAAAAGAAGGATCAGACGACAAAGTTTCAAAATGGCACAAAATCCTTAGAGTCACAAGGCGGATGTCTTTGTTTGGGTGGCGCAAATTTTCCGAAAATATCCCTAAAGCATCTTTAGACTTTTTTTCTTTAAGTTCTGGATATGCCTTAGACCTGTCATCAGTAGCTGCAAGCCTACGATTAATATAGGAAAATGGATCAGCCTACCATCACATCACAGGGTCATCAAACATGGAGAAATAACTGAATAACCCCCAAAACAAGCAAACTCACCCGTGCATTAAATCCAAAACATCGGCCACGGGGGTCAACACTTGTAGACATGACTTGTAATTTTTAGCAAGAGACAACGCTTCGTCTAAATCACTGTGGTTGATTCTTCTCGGCAGTTTGTAATACGACTTCAAAGCAGTACCAAGTAAGCTCTGCCACATCAATTCTGGGGCACCAGAAGTGTTTACTGAAAAGAACGTCGCATACGTAAGATGTTACAAAAACTCCAGGACAAAAAAAATCACATTCAAAAACAACTCAATTTCCACTTGTTCAATAAAAGGAATACCACCACAAGGACACTGAAAGACAGTATATGAGAGTTACTCAAAATTATCTATAGTGGAAGACCAAGACCATGAATCTTCATGCGTTTGATCATCATATGATCAAGCACATAACTCGAGTGGCATCTTTGCGGAAAAAAACAGCGTAAAACAAAGTTAAAGTAACATGCAAAAAAGAGTGAATCATGCAGTGATACTTACCATCGGACTCTGCCAAATGCTGCCTGAGAGTGTCCTTAAAGGAAATCAGTAATGACGAATCCACTTTAAAATAAGGATAACAGTTGACAACTCCCCAAATGGCAGCCAACTCGGAATCATCAATCTGAGATAATCCAGTAGTCTCTATATTCTGTCGAACCTTCTTAATATTCTCTTCCAAAAACTCATGAATTCTCTCAAATGTTTGATCTACGATGTTCACCCTGCCTTCACTTGTTTGTTGACTCTCGCAAAATGTTAGTAACAGAGGAATAACTTCTTCAGAAGACTCCCAAATCATATTGTTGATTGCACTACACAGCAAAATTTAGTTGCTAAGACACGGAGATAGGAAAATCAAAGAGGTAATGAATAAACTGTAATGTGAGACTTGCCTTAATATATTATTTGTAAAGGCTTTCACTACTGGTAGATCCTTGTTTAGCAACTCCCCCAAAAAAGTCAGCAAACTGAAATAAACGTGATCAATGTCAAGAAAAATAAGAAGGTTGAACATATAAGATAAAATAGTAAGGAGATAATTTCCCAGTTCACTCTCAATAACCCGTAACGATACCTTGAACTCTTCAAGGCAAAAACGGGAGCCCATTGCGAAGCAACAGTTTCCATTTCATTGACTCTGTTTATTGTGCATAACATCAGTTGCAGAACTTCATCAAGGACAGAAGATAAGTTATCCCCTTCTACAACGGTCTCAGAGGAAGCCACAAAAGTTGACACAATGAGGTTCACGAGTCGAATCAAAGATGGGTAATCTGTACACAATGACAGTAAGTTAAATTGGCAATACAGTCATGCATATGCTACCATGTGCAGTCAAAAGAGAGTACAATAAGAAGAGAGGGTGAAAGAGAAGTAAGTCAACAACCGAAACACCCAATCACTCACCATGAACCTTGAGACCTTTCTCAATCCTAACAGCTGCGGTAAGCACACTCAAGAGTCGCCTTAAATGAACCCAGTTTTTGTTTCTGATTGATTCGTTTATTTCCTGATTCAAGCATTCCCACATAGCACTTAATTTTTGTGCTTCCAAATTCTTGCATAATCTCTCCAAAGTCGAACTCACAACTTCCACGACTGTACCAGGGCCTGCAATGATAAGAAGGAAGAAAATAAGATTCTAAACCATGTAAAGCAGGTTAGGATATACTACTCAAGATTTTTTATTTAAATGATCAACAGCCTCTAAGAAGAAGAAGAATTTATCCCCTCGAGCAAGAAAAGAAAAGCAGTTAACAAGATCTCGCACCTCACACCAACATATTAGCATCATTTTTTGTAAGGAGAAGAAGGAAGTTGATAAGCATTCGCTTTAAACTATACACCAAACGGAAGAAAACACGTCTAAAACCATTAGTTCACCTTATAGAAATAGATACGCAGATACAAGATCACCCTAAGTTACTACTTCCCATTCACTAAATTTTACCCCTCTCCACTAAGAACTAAAACCAAGAGGAAGATCAATTTAACCGCGCTAGACTTCTAAATAAAATACGATAAACATCTCTTTATAAAGGGAAAACTTACCTTGAGCAGAATTATCACATAAAGATAATGTTGAATCTTTCAGCAAGAACCTCAAAACTCTATCAGCTTTTGAATGGAGATGGTGACTTTCATCGGTTACTCTGATCATAACATAATAAAGTAAACCAACTGCTCCATCTTTTTTGGGTGGATCTACAACTTCGGAAAGGATCCTGTTGATCCCTGTAATGTTTAGAAGAGATGAATCAACTGGATTGTCCCTCACATATACATGGAAAAATAAATGAGAAGCAATTTATCACCTTTTTCAAGTTGCTCATTCCGTGCATTCCTCAACAAAAATGACATAGACTCTGACATTAACTCAGTGATATAGTCTTTGGGATGATACCTCAATTCCAACGTATCCCTTCAAACATAGCAAATTACATGAAAAACAAAAATGAAACTCATAAGATGAAGAAAACCCAAAATAACTAAAACCATAAACATTTACAGCATGCGATAGCCATGTTTTGTCTTCGAAGGATGATAACAACTAATTACTTAATTTTTCTAGCTGCCTCCTTGATCCAGTAAGTAAAAAGAAAGACCATGTGACATCATAAGATCCATCACAGTAAACAGTCACTAGATTAGATTGAAATAATTTACATCGCTTACCTGAGAATACTTTCGATGTCGCGAACAAGATACTTCTGCAGATTTTTTAGTATGCCACACCACGATGAGAATATCTGCGCCAGAAAAGGACCAAAATTCAGTAAAACGAACATATAAAATTAAGTATTGTCCTGAGTGTGCAATATGTTATAGAACACGAACAACCTGCTCAATAATATCCGCGTCTTTCACGGCACCAGTTTCTAGGAGAGTCACTAAGGAGTTCACGATCCGTGGAAGGAAGCTAGTCAAGAAAATTATAAAAGAAATTGGTTAGAACAGAGACAATATTTAATCACAGAAATTGCAACTAAAGCTCGAAACTTTCGACGCTAAGAAACAGTCTGCCAAATATCAGTCAATAGATTGCTAGTGGATTAGCACTATCATCTATAAATTTGAGACGACAGTAATAAAAAATAAAAAAAGATAACAATTTTTTCTGGCCTGATGAACGTAAAGAAAGGGAAAATTGTGTTATCATGTTGTAAGCTATTCAGTTCGGCAAAAAACTAAATCAGTTCTCAGATGACACGAAAATGGATTTTCAATGACTACAGAATACTCTATAGGAGTCCTAAAGCTTTTCTAAAACATTTACGTTCAGTGAGACTTATAAGGGAGCACTATGGTCACAATGTTTGGATTATTCTAACAATAGAAGGGTGCAGGAGCATTATCAGTGACAAAAAATTTATCCCAAATAGTTTTAGAAGAAAAAAGAGTTCAAGAATACTCACGGGATGAAGTCCTCTAGGAGATCTCTTGATAAAGCAGCAATCAACCTGCGAAAAATATTTCTTAAAATTTTACACAGAAGAAGCAAACAAAATGCATGGTCTCGGAGATGGAAAAAGTGAAGAGATTTAGCGATATCTTAGCTCCTCTGACAGCATTATTATTTATAAAAGATGTCCGAAAAAAAAACAAACATTTTGCATGGAAAATGATTAGAAACTTATTTCGAAGTCTGTGGTTAACCACACCACCTGAAAGTGAAGATTTAGTGGCATACAGATAAAACATGTCTCTGAGATACAAAATCGAACCATAACACTAATCAACTGGCAGATGATTCCAGGCTAATAGAATGAGCAGAAATTAGCAAACCTGAGAATGGCTTCCAGGGACAATCTTGCTTTCATTTGTAATCGAGAGACAAGTTTTGTAAAGATTAATTCTTTTTGCTCGATAACCAAAGGCAAAGTCTGAACAAATGGCAACATTTCTTCATAAAACGAAATAAAGTCTTCTGCTGTATTCAGTTCCTGCATTCAACCAGCGAAATAAACCAAGTTTAATCTCTCACCAAACGTTTGTGTAAGTGTGATCGACACCCAATAAGACTTAAGTATATACAAATCAAAAGCAGAAGCAACCCCGCTAGTTCATCATATACATTGCAGCTTCTGCGTCATACACCGGTAATATATTTAGAGAGAATGTTTCTCTGATCACCCTAAATGCCAGTAGAGCAAACTAACGAGTAAACGGAGTAGAGAGTACCACAATTATTTGTATAGCAGAAGCGAATTAGCGAGTTGGCAATCAACTAATGATATCTTGTTAATAATAGAAGCCATGAGGTTTGAAATCCAATTTCACACTATCACGAAATTGCCATTAATTATTTTCATGTTTCAACAACTGCAACTTCTAGCCGGTAATAAAGCAAAATTAACTAAAAACTAAAATTGATTTACTTGGGAATCTTAACTTGAAACCAGTATAGTCAAAGCGTTAAGACCAGAAGAAAAACATTGAAAAACATAAGAAAAGAGCAAGCATACCCTCCATTCTACGAGGCAATCTCTGAAAAAGGAGGACCCCTCTGAAGGCTCAGGCTTCACCTTCTCCAAGCTCCTAAGGAAGCCGCTGATGTCAATCTCATTGATTCTCTGATCGAAACTCTTGTACTGCATCCAGAAGTAATAAAGGAAACAGAGAATTGAGCCTACTAATGCGGTGTTACTTGTAGAGGAAGGGAAAAGAAAAGACATGTGCTAACATGTACACGCCCAAGTATGAACATGAAATACCAATTCCCAAAATATTGAGAAACCGAAGCAGAAGGAGAATACGCACCACAAATCTCTTACGTCCCCCGGAAGTGTTGAGCGACTTGACTGCCCGAGCATCCGCCGGAGTCGCCATGATTCAGAGAGAGAGTGTGCGAAACTTTTACGGTTTTTACCTCACCACGATCAAACTCGACGCAACGAATTGAAGATTCTGCCTTCCCTAAACATCAAATTCCAAAAACAATTTAAACTTTCAACTCCCAAAATTCCAAAGCTTTACCAACTACACAACGCAAAGCTTCTACTTTTCGTTCTATCAATCTCTTTATTTAATTTCTGCCAACAAAAAGTAGCACTTTGAGAGTCGACAGACACACAAAAAACAACAACAACAAAATAGCAAACTTACGTTTGGAAGCGAAATTAAACAGAGGGATGAGAAAGCCAGATTGTTCTTAAGAGAAGAATCGGAAAAATAAGAAGCTGGCTTGTGCTTTGGGATGATTTTGACAAGGAAAGAGAGAGTAAGAACGCGGCGGAGGAAGAAAGGGTTTAAGCTCCTTTTGTTTTCAATCAAAGAGGAGGTTGGGTTTAACGAGGCGGTTAGGTTTATTCTGGTTTATCTGTAACCGACACTCCTGTCTTAACCGAATTTTCGGGTTTTGAGGTGTTTTCTGGTTTTCCATAACCGATATATGTTCATACGTTTTGTTGTATTTTTGTGATTTTTAAACAATTGTAAGATGGATCATCTTTTCTGACATGTATTATTTA
Source organism: Sisymbrium altissimum (assembly GCA_900406495.1). Lineage (NCBI taxonomy): Eukaryota > Viridiplantae > Streptophyta > Magnoliopsida > Brassicales > Brassicaceae > Sisymbrium > Sisymbrium altissimum. Next base: position 38,135 of record OVBI01000601.1, read on the forward strand.
AATTTTTTTTTTTAGATGAGTTTTTTTTCTGTGATAACGTAACATTTTTCATGATGGTTTTATGGTATCATTTAACACGTTATTAATCATGGTATTACTTAACCAAATAAAAAGATGTTTATCATAGCTCTCACAGTACCTGAAATTACGTGCGATCAAGTCAACCGAGAGTCCATTGGTGTGGAATTTTGTGGTTTAAGTATGCAGCGTCAAGATACTTTTTCTTAACTTGGTTACCTATTTTGACAACCAAAGATCCTATGTAGGATTGGAATGGAGGGCATAGAACAGATTGAGGACTATGTGGCCAATGGCCATCCAAAAGAAACGAGGATCTGCCTCTTTTTTGCATGTCAGTTTTTAGCGCAGATTTGGTGCGCGCTTACATCGAGACTTATTCAAAAAAACTACTTTACAGATTAAGATCATTTAGTTATGCTCATATATGATTCTAATTTTGATAAGCTTAAGCTCTTTTTGCTAAGATATGTGTTTCAGGCTGCTCTGTTTAAAAAATAGATGAAATTCAAAAATATATGAGAAAACAACTTCAGAATTCAAACTAGGGGCAAACGTCAGAAAATCTTTAATTCATCTGATCGTTTCAGTTTCAGCATCCTTTGTGCTATTGTATGGACTCTTTGGTTTTGTCTAAGCAAACGAATTCTTCTATTAAGCAGGCCCAACCAATGCTGGGTCCAGTAGAAACTCGGGTCCAGCGTGTATATATTTTGCGAAACGTTAAAACTAGACCATCTCCAATATATTATTCTATTGTTTACTCAATAATAGAGTAATTCTAAAATAGAATAAGATTTCTTACAATGTATTACTCTAAAACAGATTAACTCTAAAATAAAATAATTCCAAAACAGAGTTAATGTTAAATTTTTAGAGACTCTAAATATAAAGTAAACTCAAATTTTATTCTATTTTATAATGATACATAGAATGGGGTTAGAAAAGATCTTACTCTAAAATAGAGTTTTTATTTTAAAATAAAAATTATTACTCTAAAATAGAATGGGGTTAGAGATGCCCTTAGATTCTCATTCATAAATAACTTATTTTACATCCCCTTGATATATATTTTTAGTATACATTATTAATTAAGCAGAAACAAAAATGATTATTGTGTATATGAAATATATATCTGTTGTGTAGTACATCAATGCTTACCAACATTGCAATTAATAAATGGGAAGTGTATTTAATTAAGCCCATCTCTACCTCTTGTGAGTTTGTGCAAAACTCAGAATGTCCCATGTGCTTAATCATGCATGCTTGTATTGTATACTTTACACATATATCTTAATCAAATCTTGTTCGATATATTCCTTTTTGTAAAATTTTTATGAAATGACAAAAATAAATATATTTTTCTTGCTAAAGTTTTGAATATTATCATTAATTCTATTAACAAATGACAAAAAAAAACTAAATCATATATGGAGTGAAGCTTATTTAGTGGGAGTTTATAACCTTTATAAATATTGGACGTAATATTATTGTAGATGGAATATAACAGTGATCAACATGTTAGATTATAACTTATATTCCAAGACAATATATAGATGGCACATTTATACGAAGAGCCGAAGAGGACGTCACTTAATTAATTATTTCATTCTTAAATTCACTCATCATTTATAAACTGAGACACTTGGATGTAAAGATGACTTTTGATTGAACATACATTCGTTTTTTTTTTTTTTAAGTCGACTATTAGAAATGAAAACAAAATGGTTACATCTTGTTAGTTAGGAAATTAAACACGAATGTTTTAGGATTTGTACTTGACAGTTGATATTTATAAAGTAAGGAACTCAGTTAGGATATGATGATGATGGTGGTGGTGCTCGACCGCTCGTGATGACGATACTTCGTTACATTCTTGTTTTAGAGGATCCCAAATTTCTCAAAACTAATGAGGTCGATGTAAAACAACAGTTTCATCGGATAAAGTATCGTATATATTGATTTAAAACAAAAGAATAAATAAATCATCTACTAAGAAGTGTGATCTTTTGTAGATACTTATTCTTGAACACGAATATCGTCTATGGGGATAGCATGTTTGTGATCTCGGGGACAATTCGTAAACAGTAGAATATCGAGATGAACCAGGGATCTATATATGACTTTATACATGTCTCGAATTTAATATGTTTGAATAGTTGTCATTGCCAAAAGTGTTGGTTCACTGGTTCTGCTTTATCTCGAAGACTGTTGCACTTTTTGGTAATGCATGGTGGTAGTTTTTTTTACCTTTTTCATACTGAAACATGTACAAATATAAGAAAAAAGAAGAAAATATATATTTTGTAGTTTCGGATGTTTACTAGCAGTGAATAAATGCCATAATAGAGATATGTTATTGCGTTATTGCCTTGACTTAAATCTACGTGAAAGTTCTCCAGTCTTCACCATATAAAGACCGCACTACTATACCATTACTTCTTAGTCACCCAATTATATTTATGAAACAAAAACCAAAATGTCCAAAAATGTTTTATAAAATGAAAATTTTAAAATATCCCTAATTAATTTTAAGTTTTCAAAATGGCTTATGACAAAATTATACTATAAATCCGTTCGAAAGATTAAAAAGATGCGCTATGAATAAATATAAAATAAAATGATTTAAAAATTCATATACTGACAATTAGTGAAGTTAGTTCAACCAAACTAACTATTTAATTCCTTTCAGCTTTTAAGTTGTTGACTAAGAAATAATTTATTGAAAAATACTACTCGTATGTTTTACTTACAATTGTACTTATACTGCAAAGTTGTCATACATACTAGTATGAACAAAGAATTAAAAAAAACGAAGAAATCGTGAGTAAGTTCAATGATCGAAAATGTTTTGGTAATTAGAAAAATCAAGAAATGAAAAGAACACATTTTGAAGGCAAAAATGTGAACGTATGTTTACTCTTATGACCCTAAAAACTTCAAATATTATCATCCTCATCCCTCCTTAAAACACCATAAATAAAACACCATAAAGCCTTAAAACCTCTCCACATTTTCAACAAACATCAAAGTCTCACTCAAATTGAAGTTTTGGAAAAGTTGTGGAAGAAGAAAGAAGCCGAAAGACATGAATTCATCTCTTCTAACCCCTTCCTCCTCTTCTTCTTCTCCTCATCTCCAAACTCCTGCAACTTTCGACCACGATGACTTCCTCCACCACATCTTCTCCTCCGCTCCTTGGCCTTCCTCCGTACTCGACGACGACGCTCCTCCCCCCACCTCTGACTCCGCCGTCGCTGGCTTTCACCATCACGACGTCGACTCCAGAAACCAGATCACGATGATTCCTTTGTCACACCACCACAACCCAAACGACGCCGTTGATGGCTCCGTCCACGCACTCTACAATGGCTTCTCCGCCGGATCTCTCCCTTTCCACCTCCCTCAGGCATAATCACCTTTTTCTCTCTCTCTCTCTCATTTCCTCTGTTTATTTATTATACAACCATGAGAAAATATGTACTAAATGTCATTTTATAATAATTAATAAATCTAGGGATCGGGAGGAGGACTGATGAAACAAGGTCAAACGCAAACGCAATCGCAGACGACGGCGTCAACCACCACCGGTAGTCCGGCGGCCACGCCTCAGACTAAGCCTAAAGTCCGAGCTAGAAGAGGTCAAGCCACTGATCCTCACAGTATCGCCGAACGGGTTCGCTTTTTCTCTTCTTTTTTTCTTTTTCCTCATTATTTGTGTTCAGTTACCGAGAAATTCGTAGGTAGCAAACTGTTCAGTGATACAGTACTATGCGTTTGGGGTTTATTATTGAAATATTTTTTGAAATTATGGAACAGTTACGAAGAGAGAGAATAGCGGAAAGAATGAAATCTCTTCAAGAACTTGTCCCTAATGGCAACAAGGTAAATTTTATTATCTTTTCCCGTAACAAAACACAAAACGTCTAATAACTCATATCAAATGGATAGTAATCATGATTTAAATCGTCATTAGTCTGGATTTCAATCATATATATATGTCCATGTTAGTATAAATTTTTTTTTTTTTAAAAAATAGACTCCAATCCAGTTTGTTATGTACATTTCTTTAACGTATCCTAAATTAAATAATGTGTTAATCATATGAATCACACTGATGTGTTTTAGTCTTGGAGTTCATAATTTGGACCACAAATGCTATTACTATTTTAGTAGGTCACGTAGAGCATTGGACTTTTATACAATCAAATGATTAAACACTGATTAGCTATTTAGATTAAAATAAGACAGTAATAAACGGATGTAGTAGCATCTCTAACAAGGGTTTTTCTATTGTTAAAAAAATAATTAACAGACAGACAAAGCATCAATGCTCGATGAGATTATCGATTATGTCAAGTTCTTACAGCTCCAAGTCAAGGTGAATCTCTCTCTCTCTCTGATAATTTTAAAATAAACGTAATAAATTTTGTTATATAATAATGGAAGCTTCGTTACTTCTGAGTTGACATTACAATATGAAATTATGAAATCGAATATGGGCTTCTGCAACTAAAATTCCTTATGCTCCCTCCCTCAATCGTTGTAATTATTTATCTTTTCGGTTATGGTGACGTAATATCTTCTCGTATTATCGTTATCTGTATTGTTAAGTTGTAGAACGGTGAACTTAGTACCCTTTTAAAAAATTTCAATGTAGGTACTAAGCATGAGTAGATTGGGAGGTGCTGCTTCTGTTTCTTCTCAAATCTCTGAGGTAATTCATCTTTTTTTTCTTCTTCTTCTTAATTATAATTATAGTCATATTAATTAGCCAAATGGATGACATAGACTATAATTAGGTTTCATTTAAGTCATAGTATTATTTTTTTCGTTTGGTGAGTTATCATTTAAGTCATCTTATTATTCGCACGTTCTAATTCTTTTCGTACATGATGATGTGGATGACGAAATCACTACAAACATTAGAATGAGATTTGATCATTTAATCTTACAGCTAATAGAATTATATTTTTAAATTGTGGTGGAGGTTCTAGTTTTGGTTAAAGAAGAAGACAAGTTAAAAGTAGTTTTGGTTTGGACTTTCTAATACAAATAAAAGTTTTCCAAAAAGAGTAAAAAACAAAACGACAAACAGAAAAAATGCATTTTTTTGTTAAAAAAGGCAGGGCACGCGTGCTGATTTTCACTTATTCTCTCTCTTCAACAAAGCCAGAAAAAAAAACCTTCGATTTCGACATCATAGCTTTAGGGTTTTGCTTTTCATGCCTTTTTTTTTTTGCTACTGCCAAAAAAATAAAACAAGTTTCCTTTTATTAACTTTTTCAGGATGCCGGTGGGTCCCACGAAAACACCTCTTCCACCTCCGCCGAGAATCAGACGACGGCGAAGATGACGGAGCACCAAGTGGCAAAGCTAATGGAAGAGGACATGGGATCGGCCATGCAGTACCTACAAGGCAAAGGTCTCTGCCTCATGCCCATATCCTTAGCCACCACCATCTCAACCGCCACGTGTCCTTCTCGCAATCCTTTGATCTCCGCCGTTAAAGATGCTGGCGTTCCTTTGTCCCCTAACCTATCCGTCCAGTCAACGAACACAGCCACTACATCAGTCGTGAACGGTAACGGTACCTCGTTGGTTACGGTTAAAGACGCTCCCCCAGTTTCCAAGCCGTGATAACGGCCGTTTGAATTTAATTTTCCCTTTTTCGGGGGTTTTAGGCTGAGTGGGGGAAAAAGAAAAAAAGAGACAGCGGAAAGTGGGATAGGTGGTTTTGGTCAAAAGTCTAGAAAGAATAAGGGTTGCGTTTTTTTGATACGACACCGTATTTGCGTACACTTTGTTTCTGTCTTTTACCTACTACAAACCACTATCAATGGCACACTCGTTTTTTTTTTTTTTTGTATTAATCTAATATCTGCAATGCTTTTTGGTTTATAAAGTTATCTAATCCAATCAATATAATGTGTGTGGTATACTCGAATCCAATCGAAAAGGATCTGACGCATACATTGTTTAGTCCTGAATTAAACTGGTATTTTTATTACATAAAACTAATCCCGTCTATAACAAAATGTCAATGATAATCATCTAAGCCAAAAGCTTGAAAATTAGACCACAAGCCGGTTTAGTTTTGCCCGTTATATTACTCTCGTATACAAGAATTTTATTTTGCAACTTCATTATTTTGCTATGCAGTGTAGAACATACGATTATTTTCATTAAGTTTGTAAAATCTCTGTAAGCCGGATTTTAATCATCCCAAATAGCAAAAATTAAATAACACCCTCTGTGAGATCTCATTTTAAGACTCGATTAGTTGTTGTATTATCTCTAAAGCAAACTAAGTCTGAAAGCAAAAGCCTCTTTCTTGTTGATATTGTTTTGGTATGAGCATTGACTTCATGTTTAATAGAATTTCTTTTGAGCGTAAAGCAGATGGAGAAGGAATCACGGCGAAATTTGGAAGTATTAGGCTTACAATGAAAGGAGTGTGTGGGACACAGATTGATTCAACGAGTGGATGGCTACTAACTCCACACAACACGCATTAAGTTTTTTTTTATTTAGTGGATTTACACAATACAGTTTTATTGTATCAAGAGCTTCAAAGCAAATTACTCGGTTCCTAAAGAACTTCCCCATCCATTTCTTCATATACCCTGAATTGGTGCAAATATTATAAACTGCACAATCAAAACCTCTATTCTAAAATTGGGTCAACTAGCCGTATCATATCTTGTAGTCGGTTTAAGATGAATCGGTTTCATAAGCCAGCATTCAGATAAACCACCTAGTTAGGTGGTTATTTGTTCAGTTAACACCTGATCGATCTCTCGATTCAAAGATTCATCGGGTAAGAGAAATCCATAGATTCATAATTCTACAAGAGTACCTTTCAGAAAAAGGGCAAAAAACAATTTCGACGGGAACATAGTATGTTGTATAGTTTCTCCAAATACAAAATACCACAATGGTAGAATACGAAAACTATTTACCCCAAGTAATTTTTCCTTACTATTTCCCTACTTTCAGAGCACTGATTCAAAACAAAATCATTTCTACTAATTCAAAAAAAATACCCATCGTCATGAACCCATAAATTTAACTTGAGGACAAATTATTGTACTAGTTTATCACCAAGATAGAGGACTTGATTATATCGAGAACAGCTTCTCCATGCACCGTCTTGCTTCTGATGTTTGAAACCTTAACATCAAGAAATATGAGTACATGATCATTATACACTCGTGACTCACACAAGTTTTGGTGCGAATATATATGAGAAGACTGGCCATATACATGATCACACCTTCAGATGTTTCTGAAAATTGGATCGCTGAAGCACTCTCATGATAGATTTTGCGGTACCATCTTTACGCCCAGGCCTGAGAGTCAGACACATTTATTGTTTTAGGTAAAAGATGATAAATCAAACACGACTGATATGCAAAAATTAGTTCACACGGGAACCTATTTCATTTGAATTTGTGGTTTTGAAGGAATGAATTAGAGCAAAAACATGAAATGGTTCAGCTTTGTGGACCTCTGTAAAAAAATATATCAATGAAGAATCTATGATAAGAAGAAGAAGCCACTTTTCCTCAATCCTGTATAAGTTCAGTCGGATGACAAATCCAATACAAATACATGAAACCCGGAGATGGTAGCTAATACATCTTAGGATTACGGACTATTTCAGTCATGCAAAACTCGGCATATAAGATCATTTAGCCGAGTTTCTGGTAAGTGAGTTAGCAAATTTCAATTCCAGGTTCTAGCGTATTATTAATCCGTATTCTTCCCGATTTATTAAAAGCACGACACAGAGATTGACACCATCGACATGAACCAAATTATTGACTACAAAAGGCAGAGACCAAATTGACTGATACCTCAGAAATGTTCTCTATATATATGTATATCATATATAGAGAGACGTGATGAGGAAGGAAGGCTGATGAAGCTGATGCATATCTGTGATCATAGAATAGAATAACCAACAGGTGCTTTTGCCAATCTTCAGTTTCAACTTTCAAGTCAACAAACCCACTGAATCCACCATGATTGAGAGACGCGCAAGTCTCTATATATTAACAACCACCAAAAGCTCGTAAGTTGCGAAATTCAATAATTGAGTGATATTGAACAAATGACAAACACAGAATGCGAAATGGAATCAAACCGAGGTAACGACATCAATGTTTCTCCAGGATCATCAAGCGAGAAATCTCTTGTCAAATTCCCTTTTTATCATCAATGATTTTACCTGATTGCTACACTTCCAACCTTGAAATTTATATACCCTTGATGATCTCCCCTCTCCTGCGAAAGCAAGAAACACAAAATCGAGTTGTTATTCATTGCCTTATCGGGGGCTGTTCTCTTGCATTGGTCTTTTAATGATGACAATGCCCAAATCCACAAAACAGAATCCTGTTCTCGCTATACATAGTAAACTCACTTGCACAGCAAGAATTAATCAAGGCAATCAACACACTTTTTCTCAAAAAGACGGTATCATCTCTAGAGTTACCTAAAAGCTTACAAATAAATGCCCTTCGCACGACGACTATGAAAACTAATGAAGAACAAACGTTTCTTTTAAAATGTAAGTATATATCTAGATATATCAATAAATAGATAGGGACTGGATCCGTTGAAATCAAATTCGGTGACCTTTTTTTGTTTTAGTTTACCTATCAAACAATCAGAATAGCTTAGTCGGAATTGCAACAAAAGAAAGACAACATAGATAGCCTACCACATCTGATGGCGCATCACACACTATGTCAGAGATAAGGTTGATTAATTCTGCCTCTACATATAATCACTGGTTAATTGTTATGAAAACATGATACTCTAAATCAAAACAAAATACAACTTAGAATCTTTCAGACGGTTTATGAACTTAATCATCTGTCTATTCCCTCACAGAATCTGACGTTAATGCTCATTTAAACTCACTGATTAAACTACTTCAAGAACAAATATCTGAAAAAGCCATTGAAGATCAGCAGAGTCATCACAGTAACCTAAACCAACATAAGTACAGGGAATTTGTAACGCGCCATATACATAAGATCATATTCTATATGCATGACTATCAAGGCTAAGGAAAAGAAGCTGGCGATAACACTTAAGACAGTGATGATGTACACGGAAAATCTATGCCTCTCCACTTGTTATCTTTTTGCGACTTCGTTTATTGATCTCAAGGTGAAGCACTAAAGACACTAGAACAGGTAATTAACCAGATTTACAATTTGATTTCATCAGACACAACACAAGGGATTTTCGATACAAATTGTGAATATGATTACAATAAACCCGGTTACCCATTCATGAAAACAAAACACACCACTGCTTTTAAACACTATTACTATAGTGCATTTTGTAAACATAATAATTGTAAAACCATGCATCCAATCGACAGGAAAAACTTTTTGAATACATTAAGAATAAGCTTGCACAACAAAGCAAAAGATCAAACAAACGAACAGTAGCATTTGGTGAGATATAGTCAATCAGGCAACATAAGATCAAAAATATAATCTCTAACATTTTCGTCTCCACTATTATCTAGTTCACGTCTTCAACTATGGACTTCAAGGTGAAGCACATTAGACACCACTACCGGTACACCAATTTTACAATTTGTTTCATCAATCAACCAAAAAGACTTTTCTTACTTGATTGGTTGACACAAAATTAGCAAAATACCCTATAAAGCCATAACATTTATAACTTGGAAGAAAGCAAAAACTAAGCAACGAAATCCATTTCCTAGCAAATTTAGAAGAAAAAAAAAAAGAAAAAAGAAACTTTCGAGGAAAAAGGAGATGAAATAGAAAAGCATTAGGTATAGGGTTCAATCTTTTTATTTTCGATCACAACTTGCAAAGAAATCAATTTAAGCGAGTCTCTTTCACCTACTACTGCATCACATTCTAAGATGGCATTCAATGCACCAACTAGCATTAATCCGTACAAACCTAACACCAAAAAGGAAATTATAGATGAAAGACTTTTTAAGAACAAACAGCTAGATTCAGTGCTTCATACCAACTTACTCATTAGAAAAATTCATATTCTCGTTAAAACGGCACAGAACCAGTGTCTACATGAAATAGAACCTGAAAAGAGATCCTCATTCACAAAATTACATCATTTATTGCTTCTGTGAAACCTGAAAACGAAATCTGGCTTCTGGAACTGAAAAAAAAAAGATAGAAGGAGAATAACAGCCTGCATAATCCGAGGTTCACTTGCATGTAGCTGCTAAGATTAATTATCAGAGAATTTCAACATGCAGAAACTTAAACAAAAAAAACAAAAAAGGAAGAAAAACACAGATTACATCCCAAAAATAAAAGACAAAGAGACAATCATTAAATAGTTATTAATCTTTGAGAAGAATGTGTACCGGTGGGGAGGTTCATGATCATCAAAACTCGCGCATTTCCTAGATCCACTAAAAGAAAACAACATAATATAGCACACTTAAAAGTTTATATTTATCATAAACCCAAATATAAAAATCTGAGCTTTTCTCTACCAAACTGCTTGAGAACAAACATTCTTAAGCGTAAGCAAGCACCCACTTCAACACTAATAGAAAAAGAAATAGAAAAAAACATATAATATCTACAGATAACGAAATGATAATGAAAGGCCAACAGTCTTATCCACATCACCAGCCAAATGCACAACAAAAGAGATGATAAGAAGGAAAGTGATATGTAGATGATAAGAAGTTCAACAAATTTGAGTGAGAGCAGAAAGAGAGAGGCAGAGAGAGAGAGAGAGAGAGAGAGAGAGAAAGCGAGAAGTCTGGCAACTGACAGAAAGAGAGGTGAGCACGCACACGCAAAGTTATGGACACATAACAGTGCCTGCATGTGCTCACTCTCTTCTGTCAGTTTCTCTCTGTTGCATTTCTTCAATCACCTCCTTCTCTGTCTTCTAACAACTTAATTCAATAAACGCATTTAAATTTTCTGTGCAAGTGGACTCAAACTCTCTTATTCTCCCTCCCCGTTCTCACAGATCTCTCAAAACCCTAATGAATACACGAGAGGCCCTTAATTCAATCGTCTTTCTTATCAGAGATCTCGCTGTTTGATGAGTATTGCTTTCTGCCTGTAATGGCTACACAGTCGGTTTATAAAGAGAGAAATAGAGAGAAAGGTCGATAGGAGAGAGAGATGGAGGGTTCCAAGACAGCGGAGATTGTGGTTTTTCTTTCACTTTTCTTTTAATTTTCTTTTTGTTTTAGGTCCAAATCTTTGTTAAGAGAGTATTTAGAGGATTTCAGACACGTGTTCTATAGTGAGTGGATAAAAGAGCATACCTGGTGGGTCAAATCTGTAAACAGATTGGGGTCTTCAATGTAAACCGGCTTTTCGAAAGTCGTATGTGTGTGGTTTGTGTGACTATTTTGTCCAGTGAATTCTTCTGTCAGGCCTACTTTTCCCCTTTCTATTAATTTGATGAGTTAACATTTCATTTTATAAGCCACCATGAAGATCCAATCTGTTACAGATTTAATTGTGCATATGCGGTCAAAAGAGAGTTCAACTTCAACATTCATTCTTTCGTTGGCTTTGAGCTTATGTTTAACATACTATGTTTGAACTATTTGTTGGATTCACTGAAAGAATATTTTCAACCTAAAATTCGTTTAGCTTCCTTATTACAAAACGACCATTAAGTCAGAAAGCAATTTCAACCATATGTGGACTGTCGAGAACCTTTTGAGAAGTAGAGTTTCCGGGAAGCTATGCCCCTCCTTATGAGGGAACAATAGAGAAAATTCAAGATAATTTTTACTAATGTATTTTGAGTTTTGGAAATGCAATTTGAGGTTCAGATATCTGATGATCTGTGAATCTATCCAAAGCATTTTTATACAAAAGCTTAGAAAATTTGTTCACCAATATGAGAATATCCGAATTACCTTTACAGATGAACAGTTCCATTTTTGTATAAATTATTTCAAAAATATCTCTTAAAAAATAAGAAAATATTTCTTCGCTCTCAAACTGAAAAAAAAAAAAGAAACAACTCCATAGATAGTTTTCACACATGATTCTCATTCGATTTAGTAGACCTTTTTTACCCGATCTTCTGGTTTTAAATATCCAACAACCAAGTCATCTTCTAACTAGCTATTTACTTGATTAGTATTTGGTAATTTAAATACGGTTGAAGTTGACCATTCCAATTGTGATGGTTGGGAATTACAAGTTTACAACCACAAAATAAACCTAAAAGCATCATTATTGAAGGATTTTAATCATAATCTCTAAAAAAATTAAAGATAATATAAATTATTAGATATTATTTTTTTACTAGAATATGGTTTCCAAATTTTTAAAACAATCAATAAAAATCTCTAAAATTAGAAACTTTCATTGTATTCCAAGAATTTGGAAACCACACCCTAATAAAAGAATAATATCTAATAATTTATTTTACTTTTATTTTTTATAATCCTGTTCTAACAAATTGACTAACAAAAAACATATGTTTAGTGAATGGCTTCTGATACACATTAGATTTTATCATGTTTGTATGAATATGGATTAAATTTTACTTTTATCTGGCTAAAAAAAAGTTATAAAAAGAGGATAATATTTTATGGGTAAAAACAAATTAAAAATATAGAAAATAGTAAAAATACAAAGTTATACCAAGTATTATTACTTTAATTAATAAAGATATCTAAATAAAGTTCCAAAATCATTGTTTTCAATAATAATGATTAAGACAAAACTAATATTATATATTATGATTTTGGATTTAAAGATATATATAATTGATTTAAAGCTTCTTGATAATTAAAATATATTATGATTTTAGATTTAAAGATATATATATATATATATATATATTCGGTTTAAAACTTCTTGATAATTAAAAAAAAATATAAAGTTACAGAATTTAGTTTACTCAATAATTTGATGAGAAGGTAGACAAAATATTTGTAATATTTGAATGGGCGTACCATCTACTAATTCTACTTCAATAGGCCTATCAATTAGCGACTATCTTGGATTTTAATATCTTAAGTGGATTATCGAGAAAAAACCACCAAAAAAGTTACAAAATGGAATACACAAAGTTCAGACATGTATTTTAAAAGTTTTTTTATTTCTTAATTGGGTCAAGTTTCGAATTTCCTTTTTAGACGCTAATCATGATGAGTCGTTTTTATCGTCTATTAATATATTCATTATCGTGATCAATAATTACGTCAGATAAACTGATGCTCGTGAAAAAGCACTTCCACTTAACTCAGAATTAAAAATGGAATATTTTTGAACAGAAATTATTAATGACATCGGTACATTGTACCAAGCTATTGAATTGGCTTCAGGAATGACGAGAAATAGTAAGATATCTCTTCTCAATCTTATCAGATCCACTTGTCTTCCTCCTATTCAACTTTTAGATCCCCATTTCGGTATTTTCCTTGTATATTATAACTATGAAAAAAAAATGTGATTGGTATTTTTTTTTTGGGCAACCAATCTGATTGGTAAATTATAGAATCGTGAAAAGAGTAACATGATTATGCGATTCACCATATTATTACATATCATATTTGCAGTTACATCTATCTATCCAACCATTACGTAAAGATAATTAGCAAAAACACATTACAGTATTTTACGACTATACAATTTAACACTGTTTTGTTCAATCTTATGTTTCTGTTCATGTTTAGTTAAAAATATTTTAACAAAAAGTAGGATCGTCGTCAAAATTAAGAAAATGTATAGAGGCAGATTTAAACATAAAATTGCAAATGTGTAATGAAAAAATAACTAGTTTTTTTTTTTTCGTTTATAACTTTCTTATGGAATTTTGATTCCATATATTTAGGAAGATTAGGCCACCAGATAAATCTATCCTATTATATTAAATAAACTTGTTATATTGCTGTAACGTTTTTTCAACTTTATGCGATGGCTGGTAGTTTTATTCCTATCTACATAATGATCTGTTGTTTCTGGTCAACATTTTTAACAATCAGTATATTAGAGCATGTTTATTACAGGGTTCTATATACAATTTTGATCAATTTTTTAATAAAAAAAATATAAATATGAGAAAAGAGAATAAAGTTGTAGTTTTTAAACACATGCACTTCAGAACCTTATTTCTAAAAATCATTACTTTTACTTTTTTTTATTAGTTCAATTTTCTTAATTTAACTAAATCATAAAAAAATATTAAAATAATAATATAACAATTAGTAAAAATTCTATTTTGAGATTTTATGGATAATCATGCTCTTATTCCTTGTATTCTAATACTATTGAGAGCATAAAATACTTTCAACATCACAGGGAAATATAACCCTGTCTAAAACAGCTTGTCCCCTATTTGGAATGTAGAGTACTTAAAAGTTAAAAACATTGGAGTTCTAAAACTACACCATCAAATCAGGTGACAAAATTCTTGTACTAACCACTGCTTAAAATATAGATTTCGATAACGAAGCTTAATTAATCATTTTGTCAAAAAATTAATCATTGTGTCGACTTGAAACAATAATAGCTGTAATGAGCCCAGTACATACTAGTACATAGTACAATATTGCAGATTGGGTAAACTTTTTATTTTATTTTATTTTATTTATTTGTGGTTAACTTTGCAAATTTGATAATTATCTAATTTGATCCATAGCCACAAAACTAAGTAAAATTACGTTAGAAATAAAGACCAAATAAAATACATAATAGACACTATTCATTCAATAATATATAAGTAAAGAATTTTTTATTACTTAACACTTTTAATGTAATTATTAAAATTAGCATGATTTACCTAGTTGAAATATCTTAAACAGCTCGATTCCTAATTTTTGAAAAATATCATCTGTTATAGGTGATTTCTAATATTAGAGTTATCATGACAATAAAACTAAAATATATGTTTTAAAATTCTTAGATTTTTGATATTAAAATAAATTTTGCTATCTATATATATAATTTTTAATTTTTTAAAGAAAATGAAAGACTTTTAAAAATTATAATTTTTTTAATGAGTATAAGGTTTTGGACTGAAATGGATATACTCATATATCTATTCAAATCCTGGACCCGAATGTAATTTGGTTTGTGTCTTTTGTTCCAAATGCTTCAATCCTATGATTTCTGAGTTTTGTTTTTGATATTTTTCAAGTTCTACTAGCGATATTTATTATGATGTTAACGATTTTATATGGGTTTGTATATGCGTTTCGTAAAAAGTTCGTATTTTTGTACCATGCGTTGGATTTAATTTTTTGGTTTTTTAAAAGAATCTAATATAAGGAGCTGGTGATATTTTCATTTTTTGTCCTGAGTTTGAATTTGGACACTAAAGAAGATTGAATGCCCACCACTGGACACTCTTCCTTTTTGTGCTTTCGGTTTGGTGACTGCGTGTGTATTGGTTTGTACCTTTGTCGACATTTGAAGGCCTTTTATTGTGTTCACCAACCACGTGTTTTCTGTTAGTGATCCTTACTCAGTTTCACTGAGCCAAATTCTCAACTGATCAAAAGAAAAACCCAAAAGCTTTATCTGTTGTTGTTGGCCTATTCGATTTACAAACCACTAATTTGTTTTCAACCAACTCGATCGGCTAAGGTGTAATATTTTGGCTTCAGATCGGTCTGGCCTCGTAACAAAATATATCATGAATCTAACAGAACGATTAAATATATAAAATTAGATGGATTCGAACACACAAAAATTACATTTAATAATATAAAAAGAGAGGAGGCATCTTGAAGGATTAGATATACATGAACCAAGTGTACTTTAAGAAGAGCCAGTGAGAACGAGGACAACAAATTAATTTGAAGTGTGTATTTACTCTCAAAGACAACAGGGAAAACTATATGACAAAAGAGTACGAAGAAAACGAAATTTTGTTTGAAGTTTATATAAAGTTTGAAACAAAATTGATCAAATATGGTTATGCTGTATCTCCTGAGTAATAAGAATTCGGGAGAAATCAGAATAGGGTTTTCTTTTTCAGGAGATGCATTGCAAACAAAATTTCTCATTTTTTATACTTAAAAAGAGAACTACCCAACAAAAAATATCAGGATCCTGGTGAAAGTATACATATACTTGGTTTGGGCCGGTAAAAAATGGTATATACATATACTGATTAATGAAAACACTAATCTCGTGATCAACCACTAGATTACGGAAAGGGATGCTTCTATAAACATTATGCAGTGAATCAATAACACCAGTAACTGTTCCTTGGATTCTTTCGCACGTGATAAAATTTTGCCTTGTACTTGTACGTGTAAATATATATGGGACAAGTTAGAAACATAAGAACCAAAACGAACAAACAAGAAAAGGAATGGAAATTGGAGAAAATGAAGAAGTGATGATGAGAAAGAGGAAAACTAGTTAGGGATATCTCGAGTTCCAAAACCTATGAAAACTCAAAAGCAATTTCACTTTATTTTTTCATAGCTTCAGACAACACTTATCTACATCTCATTTGTCCACGTTTTTCTATTTTCCCTTTTTTTCTTTCACAAACATAGTGTACTAGTTCTTTCGTTGTATGTCTAACAATCTCTATTTATAGTTTCTAACGCGAGTAGAAATACTTTAGGTGGGACTAAGGAAACTGTATCACATGCGTCTCATAAGTCATAAGACTCATATAACATGCTTCTTTCTACATTGCAATACGTTTCAACTACATTATGTTACTTATAATGATGAAAAATAGTCGCTATTTTTTCTTTTTCTTTTTTTAAATATTCTTGTTTATGTTTGCAAATCTATATTAGAAAGCTTTTATGTCTATATACTTTTTAAAGATATATATTAAATATTATTTTCAAAATTATAAAATGGAACCTGAGATACAAATTCGAGGTCAGGTAAAAGTTATGTTTATATAGGAATTAATATAAAATGTAATTCAAATTTAGGGTCCAAAGATAAGTGAGGAAACAAGTGTGACTGGTGACCAAAGGAATTGTAGGGAACAAATAATTTTTCTTCATTCCCAAACAATTATACCATTCACAAGTAATTTTTATTACAGCTTATTCCTTTTTTTGCAGAGAATTATAGAGTAAAATAATTACTCATCAAACTTGGAAAGGAACAATATGTACCAAATATTCCAATCCATTCTTATTATTTTATTCCTTTTTGTTCTTTTCCTCTTCATTCCTATTATTTTTTTAAGGTTACCAGTCAGACCCAAAATAGAGTTTTTGAGAGATTGGGGTAGAATCTTAAAATCTACAAACAGATCATTAACCATAAATAAACTCAAATTCAAAATCCAGATCCCAAGTCGAGCTTACGAGCGTGAATCTTCCCACAAATTGAGTTTTCCTAAATCATGTCAATTTTCATGTGGTAAAAACAAAAGCCAAAAACTTTAAATTGACCTTAATTTCTAGAAATAGTAAGTTCCATACCGGTTTGTGACATACAAAATAACTGATACGCAAATTGTATCATATATATGTGTCGCTTTTCATCAAACCAAAAAAACAAATTTTAAGTTCCGTCTCAGGATACAGTGTTACACCCGGGGTTTGTGACTGTTATATTTACCTGGATGGATGATCTTTGTTCAGCTTCCTACGGTGATAGTTCATTTTGCAAACTTTGGTTATTTCGAGTGTCTTTTACATTTTTTTTTAAAGCAGATATTAATGTAACAAACAGACCCATTTGTTGTTTGGTTTCGAAATAAAATAACATGCAGGCTCATACCCATGACATAAATTAGTCGGTGTATTGTATGGCCTTGGTGATCGACCTCTTGTTGTATCTCAAACATTAAAAACCGTGAACGATCCAGTTAAAAAGCATCTACAATTGGCTCAAGCTAGGCCCATTATACAATTGTGAACACATCTTCTTGAGGCCCAGTCACGATATCAGACTAGTCCCTACTAGAGCAATTAGTAAAAAGTAAAAACCGTTAACGAAGCTTCTAGCTATGTAAATTATTTTTCTTTTGTCAGGAATTCCGTTCTCGCGTTTGTTGATATAACTTTAAAATAAAACCACTGTCACAAGTTTTGCATTGACATTTTGTTTTGAGTTATTTTTGCAAATACATCTCTAACAATCATAATTTTCGCACAATGGTCTCTTTTCAGGATTTAGGAATTCCGGCCAATTTAAGGAGTACAGTATGTTAAGATTAAATAGTCAAAAAACGTTTTAAAAGTCAACGTAACATAAGTCTTAGGCGGCTCGGGATGATGCGTTGGGTGTTTTGTACCCACGGCAAGTGAGGGTAGAGTAGTTTTCTTTATTGTGTAATAAACTTTGGGAGCTATGGCTCCCCTTTGCATACCAAAAAAAAAAAAAACATAAGTCTTAGGCGGCTTTTAAGAATTCATTGTTTGCCATATTTCATTAAACTAGTCTTGTGTTTTTATAGATTTAAATAAAAATTTGCATTCTGTCTAAAACTCTAAATTAAGTATTGTATATGCGGTTTCTCCACTTATAAACTGTAATGAGTAGGGACACGGTGTCGACAAATTTCTTTTGAAAACTTAAAAAAATTGACCGTTGACCCTCAAGGTCCCTGACTTTTTGAATTAAACTTAACTTGAAATCATGTTTGTATGCTCATAAATAACAATCACCAAATAGATTAATTGAGCTAGGTCTACCTTAATACCACACGATGTCAATGAATAAACATTAATATAAAATACATCCTTTCTTCGGACTAAATATAGCTGTGGATATTTTCACATAAATATGACCACTTTTTAATATATTTATTATATCTTTATTTAACATATAAGTTCTGAATAGAGGCGAAGGGTCTCAATTGTCTGTCAATCTATGGTCCTTGTGATAGAGGGTTTTAGTTTGTATTCTGTAGTTTAGGTTGTAATTGTTCCTGGAAGGTAGAAAATCTTAACATTTATGTTGGAGTATATATATAAAAAAAAAAAGAAGTTACGTTCGGAATAGAAACATGTTAAGCAGAAGAACGTGAGAAAAGTTGACGTGGTACGGGTGAATTTGAGTTAATTTTAATTCAAAATTCACTCAAGTCTCGCATCATTTCCGTTCTATCCCACACGTTCGTCTAACGTCTCCACTTGGAGTCTAATGATATGGACTCTAGATTTTATAGAAAACACATTCTATATTGGTATATGGTCCAATAAAGAAGCACTCATATAAAATATTTAAATTTGTGAAAAAACACTTTATAAGCTGTATTCCATCCCTCTTTTTTTTTTCCTTAAAAGTTTTTGGTATTTGATAATTATAATAGTGACAATTTAAGATATGACAAATCGCATTGAAAAAGAGGAGCAATATACAACTTCGTGATTACTGGTTATGTTTGATAACCCATTTTAGAAGCAAAGGTAAACTATTATAAATTTTTAGATTTATCATAATGTACATAAATCATTCTTGTTTTTTAGTGAACTGCTATCACTAGATCCAATCATATAACTGCAGGTTCGTGACTTAGTCCCACAGATCCCACATGCATATGCTTAACAGCACGACCAATGTAACTTACAAAAAAAAAAAAAACAGATATCAACCACTAGTAAAATAAAAATTTTCTCTCTATTATTTTCCTTATAAATGGAGTAGTTCCAAATATATTTAAGGAAATTTTATTAATAAATTGGCAAGTTGCAAAAGTAGTGTTACACCGAAGCACAAGCACAGAACAAAGAACTCCATTTGTTCCTCTTTCTCTGTGTTATAAACTCCGATATAACTCCATCTGTTCCTTTCCTCTGTATTATAAATCCGATATAACTCTTTAGTCTTCCCTTTCCACCCTTACCAACATGCAACTTGAAGCACTCGATGAACAACAACAATATTATTATTTACACATTGAAGGCTCATCGTCCATCGATATATATATGCGATGATGGTTTTAACTTTTAACTCTAAATATGACTTATTATTTTCTTTCTCTCTCAGATATGTCATCACTTAAAAGAAAGTTATAGTAGATGTAAAGTTAAATAATAACAATTTTACAAATGATCTACACACATAAGGTACTATAACTGTATGTCTATGAACGGTAAGATGAAAAAAGTAGTGTTATATGAAAAAATGAGGTGCCAATTTGTCCAACCACGTTATCCACCATTAGTCACCATTCGCAAATTTTGTTTCATTTCTACTTTGTACTGTGGTGCGAAACGGCGTGGCATATATTCAAGAGCGGTGCACAATTAGTTGTTTGCTATTTTTTTTTTGCATGTGAACTCCAGATTGATCTCCACAGACCAGTCTTTTAAAGAAATTTAGACGGACTTCAGTTTATTTTAAAAGTTGTGAACCAAATTTTGGTGTAGCTTCAATTTTTGTTGTCTTTAACTTTATATATGTATATTTTTGGATTTAAATCTGAATTATGAGACGGCAATACTATCAGTACAACCACTACAATAAAAACTCTGATATTTTGACTAATTTTTTTTTATATAACAGTTCAAACGGACTAATTAAACAACATTCGTTGCATTTAATTCGCTATTATTCATTTATTTTGCACCATCCATTTTATATTCATTATTCGAACACCATACATCATCTCAATTCCAAGAAGATCGGATAAGAAACCACATGGACAAAGATCAACCGTGGTCACATGCATATCGTGGCATTTCGAGTTCTGTGGACAGAACCAAAGCCAATATCTTCATGATCATGTCTGATCATCTTATTAAAAACAAGTAAAAGTATTAAACATACAATTAAAACCCATGTGGATGTATCATACCAATCGATCAACCTCACCCTATTCGACTTTATGACACATGATTGATCCCTTAGAGTTTAAAAGTTAACTTATCTCATTCCACTTTCTGTTGCAAGGCCTTTATAAATTCGACTAGCACTTTATGTATACGAGAGAGATCTCGAGGTTGGGATACGGGGAAGAATAATTCATTAACACAGTGCCTTTCAATTATCAGTTCTATTGTTTTAATATGATATGGATGATAAATGCCAAACAATTATTATTAAATTATTAATATTTCCGGTCTTTCTAGTGGTTCCGAATTGCCAGTTACAGAATTGTATAATAAGGCTGTAGAAACTAATTAGAGTACGCTAGCACCACATGACTTTCTGTAGGAAAAGAACCAAGGTGAACCACAACTTTCTGTCATCAACTGACCCTTAATCCCTAAAGACAACTTTAAATGTAATCAGTTACAAATTAGTTATCAATCAACTTAAAACAGCGACTAATAGTGACAGAAAAAATCCCAACACGACATTTATACGTGACATTTGATAAAACCGTAAATTATCATCATTTAAAGTTTTTGCAATACACATTGAATTTTTCTACAGTGATCAAGAAAAATGCCAATAATAAAAGTCTCCAATTTGTAAAATTTGATCACTGACACTGGATGGTTATACGTTTTCAAATACTTGATGTTACTGTTAGCTACTCCTTCCGATTTTGAATAAGTGTTGTTTTAGAGATTTTTTTTTTGTTTTAAATTAATTAACGTTTTCAAATTTCTATGCAAAATTTAATGATTTTTAATATTTTATAATTATTTGTATTTTGCAGAATATTATTTCATTGGTTGAATTGTATTTATGTATATTGGTAATTATGTTTTTTTTAAAAAAAACTAATAAATTAAATATTTTTTAATCTGAGTGTATTCTCTTAAAACGACAGTTAATCAAAATCAGAGAGATTATTATTTTTTAAGTACTAAAGCATGGCTTGTTTTTCATCTCCGTAACTGATCGCATGTCAAATATGATAATGAAACTTTATTAATAAAATGTTAAACAGATAATATATAATATGGTTCACGAAACATCCATCTCAATCACGCAACTTCTACTTTTGTTTTGCTGCCCACCTCATCTTCCTTTTTTCTTTCAAAATTATCAGGATCCATCTTCTTTTCTACTCCACTATTTCTTTTAACCTTCAACAAATCAAGTCAATGTACTTATCCCCATTCATATTTGATGGAAAAAAGACAAATCTATCACTAATCATATAATCGATACCACGTTTGAGATATAATCCAATTGCTAAGGTTATCAGACTGAATTTACGAGTTTATCACTTATCTGACAAAAAAGTTATGAATTATTGATACTTTTAGTGTGTACATGAGGAGAAGACTGAATAAAGTTACGTAGAAAATTTTAAAGGAGCTATGTCGACACGAATCAATATACAGATGATTTTTAAGAGTGTCTGAATCATTAAGACACTAGAAATTGGACCATAAAAAGAAAAAAACACTGATATACATAACCCCAAAAGAGAGGGAGTTACAAAAGTTGATGTCCTGATCATTCAAATGTAAGAGACGTGTAAAAGAAAGAAAAACAAATTCTTATCCAGTTATTCCTAATCATATCATAATATCGGGTACCACGTTGGAGAAAATCCTTTTGCCAAAAGGTTATTAGGCCGGATTCACTGACTTTTATCAAATTACATCACAAGCTTTCTCCAATCGCAAAAGGTGTGTGACTGAATCTAATAACTTTATATATATCTTACTTTGTATGGGTATGAATTATCAACCAAGGACGAGATAAAGTTAAGACGCACACAAATTTAAACAAGGTATCAGTGTATACACATGAATCTTAAAGACACTACAAATTGGAGAGAGAGTTTTAAAAAGATCATGTCCTAATCATTTCCAATGTAAGAGACGTGCAAAAGAAAAATAAAAGAGACAATGAGAATGCGTAAAAATTGACTATTGAACATTCTTTAAAGAGTCATAAATATCATTTATTGATTATGGAATCTTTAAGACACCATTCTAAAACCGCACGAACACACACACACCACATAAACACTCTCTGCTTGGTGACGCGCAACGAATCGGCATCAACGACACAAAAACACACACAAATGATGAAAAGACTCTTAAAACCCTTTTTACACGATCCAAACGATACCCATTAAGAATCAAGAACAAGAATGAGGAATCGAATCTAGAACCCAACAATATTTTACAGACAGGAATTAAAAGCACAAAAGATATCAAATTGCAGATAATAATCAAGCAGGTGTCGAAGTCCAGAAAATGTCCTTGAGAGCTGGTCTAAGAGCCGTACTGCAAAAGTTGTTGTACTCGAGAGTGTCTCCATGATCTTTCTTCACCTCCACGACAACGAACGACGGAGCCACGGCGAATATCTCCGCCTCAACCGCCAATTTACCTTTACGGCCGTTCTGTTTCCCTTCGATCCTCACTCTACTCTCGCTCTTCCTCACATCGAACTTATTCCCAACTCTCGCCGCTTCTTCAAGGCTCGAAATCACGCTGCTGGCCGGGCGGGATGTCGCGAACCTCATCTCTCTCTTCTCCTCTTTCTTCTTCTCCTCGAACAAGGGCGAGAGATCGAACCCTTCAGACAAAGCGATTATGTGAAACGCGTTAAGCGTCTCCGTCTCTTCCTTGGACTTGTGCACGGACAAATCAAGATCCTCAGCCTCTCCTTCAACTGTTGTTGTTGTTGCTGGGATGACTGGCTCGTTTTTGGATCTCGTTGCGGATTTCTTGAACCAGGCCGAATCCATAACCTTATCGATGGTGATTCGGGTATTCGGATTCGGATCCAGAAGCTTCGTCACGAGCCTTCTCGCATCAGAGGAAAGCCATCCAGGACATTTGAAGTCTCCTCTGTAGATCTTCCGATACATGTTCACGAGGTTATCATCCTGAAAAGGCAAATAGCCAGCGAGAAGCACGAAGAGGATGACGCCGCAAGACCACAGATCCGCCTTGGCTCCGTCGTATCCTTTCTTAAGTATAACCTCAGGCGCAACATAAGCCGGAGTTCCACAAGTCGTGTGGAGAAGCCCGTCTTGCTTCAAATGCTCAGTGAAAGCAGAGAGACCAAAGTCAGTCACCTTGAGGTTTCCTTCCTCGTCAAGCAACAGATTCTCGGGCTTCAGATCTCGGTGATAGACTCCCCGGCTGTGACAGAAATCGACGGCTGAGATCAACTGCTGGAAATAAACGCGCGCCACGTCCTCACGCAGCCTTCCTTTAGCGACTTTAGCGAATAGCTCGCCGCCACGTACGAGCTCCATGGCGAAGTAGATCTTGGATTTGCTGGCCATCACCTCGTGAAGCTCGACGATGTTCGGATGCTTCACCATCCTCATCACTGAGATCTCTCGTTTGATCTGCTCCACCATCCCAACTTTCACCACTTTCTCTTTCCCCACCACTTTCATCGCCACGCTCTTCCCCGTCGCTACGTTACGCGCGTGGTACACCTTCGCGAACGTTCCGTGTCCTAGAAGCCGACCTAGCTCGTAACGGCCGTGGAGCAGCCCCGTACTTGCTCCACCCTCAGATCCGTTCTCCACCATTTTCACCGGTTTTGCTCCCACCATTTTTTTTTTTACGATGATTTCAAAGAAAAAAAAAAGAAAACAGAAAATAATAAAAAAAAAGATTTTACGGTTTCGATTTTTTTCGGAGAATTCGAGAGATGTTAAATTGGATCACCCGTCCTCGACGTGTTTCCGGTGGCAATTCCTGCCGCCGACAGATCGGTTAAACCGATCACACAGCTTAGTCTTCACCGGCGATACTCCGACCATCTCTCTGCATTCCCTTCTAAGGGTTTTTTCGCTCCTTTCTTTACTCGAAGTCAGTAGAAAGAGATTAAGAGAGAGAGAGAGAGAGAGAGAGAGAGAGAGAGAAAAAACAGAACCTGAGTTGAAACACGAAACTCGTTTTAGTGATAGAAGCCTCTTTTTCTTTTTTCACCGGATAAGAGCAGAAAAAGAGTAGTGTTTTTATAGATCTTAACGGCTGTCTAATTACGTTATTGCCCTTATTAGTAGTGATAACTACACCGTTTAATCTCCTTTCACTGACCGACAGGTGTCGAGACACTTCCCTGTGGCGGCTTCGGGATTGTCAATTATTTGAGAGCGATGACCACACGTGTCCTTATATTACCGGTTTACTACTCTACCCTTCTCTGGTCTTCGGTAGTATAAGGTAGACATTTCTTGGAAAACTATTATTTAGCTCTCTCGTTGACGGCCTACTTACCAATTTGCATTGCATCTATTCAGTGCATATGATCATTGAGGCAAATATCATCATTATATTAATTTCATTAACTTTCTGTATCTAATGAACCATAATGTAGAAATTGTTATCATAATGTAGGACCTGATGATTTTCCATAGATTCCTTCTTTTTTTTTTTTCCTCTTATTTTTGTCTAATCGTTTTCATTGGTTGTGGTCCTTGTGGACCATTTATGTGTTGATTCTAGGGTTTTCTACTTCATCTCTTTGTTTTTTTGTACACATAGACAGTAGTTAAAAACCTGAAGTTCTTTTCTCTAGTTATGCCGAGACCAGTGTTTTTAAAACCGGACCGACCCGGTGGTCGAACCGGGTTCAACCA